>JAIUZE010049273.1:0-12706 GCA_022085475.1 Heliosperma pusillum
TCCTTATAGTTGGACTCCACTTCTGAATCTTTTATCACAAATTCTTATTTCAGACGGAGGAATCCGTCTTAAACTTAAGACGGATACCATATTCTCTCACAAAATACCAATTAAGGGTGAGTGGAGAGCACATGGGGGGAGCCCACCTTGTCCCCTCTACCCATTTCCTCTCACAAAATACCCGTTGTAAGATCCGACCCGTCTTAAGCAAGACCTACTGATCTTTTATATATGACAGATCAACCAAGTTGCACAACTTACATGTGGCCCAAATATTGTGTTTACTTTGAAGAATTGTATAGAATGGGGTATGCAAACAAATTGTTATATATGCATAACACAAATTCTATTCACCTTAAACTTACAATGTATTACAAATATTTTAAATAAGACAAATGCAGAATAGTTAGGGAATAACAAGATATATTGTTATATCTATACAAATGAGATATTATTTGGCTCATTTTAACTTTAAAACGGATATATCCGTTTTAAAAGAGACTAATTGCATGCATAATGTGACTGTGTTTGTAACCTAAAATGCTAAAGAAACAAAGAGTTTGATACTACTACAAGATATCACGACCTGAATTCAAACCTCATCAGCAGCATATCCGCCCTTGTGGCTCCTCTACGCACAAAACAAAGGTGTGGCTAAGAGTCTTATGAGCCAAAAAAATGGTACTATTACTAGTAATGATCAACGTTACAAAGGTGGGAGTTGAGATAAACACTCCTCGTACGCCGAGTCTAAAACATCGGCATCGCTATCAAAACACCAACTCAAGGGAGGTGACAAAGGCGGAGACACGACGGGCCTTGCAACCATAACATTCGCCTTGATATCATACATTGTTGGCATTTCCCCAATTGATGAAATTACATTATCATGAATCTTCTTCCATTCTGCTTCATTACTCGGACTAGTAATATCGAAAATACTCCATCTTTTCGTGTCTTTCTTCTTTTTTTTTCTTGCCTTTTGAAATGTTTTTGTGCATGACTAGCCATTGTGATTGTAAAACTAATTTAATTGATTTTTATAATATGACATTAACTTGTCCATATATTTTTTATTTTATGATTAAATATTTGTAATATGAAATTAATTTGTCCATTTGTATATTTTTATTTTATTATTAGAGCCGATGTAAATGATTGAATTATTGAGAATAGGCAGGAATTAAAGCATGTATTAGCAAATTCCCTAATTAAATTATGTGATGAAAGTGGTTCCTTTATTTCTAGCAAAAGCAAACCCAACTTTAGATTCTTGATTTTCAACCACAGAGCGCCACATATGCTCTGTGGTTGTTGCTTTAATAAGTAAAGATATTGTTATATCTATACAAATGAGATATTATTCGGCTCATTTTAACTTTAAAACGGATATATCTGTCTTAAAAGAGACTAATTACACGCATAATGTGACTGTGTTTGTAACCTAAAATGATAAAGAAACAAAGAGTTTGATACTACTTACAAGATATGACGACCTACCTCATCAGCCGCATATCCGCCCTTGTGGCTCCTCTACGCACAAAAAAAAATGTGGCTAAAAGAGTCTTATGAGCCAAAACAATGGTGTACTGATATGGGAGGTGACAAAGGCGGAGACACGACGGGCCTTGCAACCATAACATTCGCCTTGCCGATATCATACATTGTCCACATGATGAAATTACATTATCATGAATCTTCTTCCATTCTGCTTCATTACTCGGACTAGTAATATCGAAAATACTCCATCTTTTCGCGTCTTTCTTGTTTTTTTTCTTGCCTTTTGAAATGTTTTTGTGCATGACTAGCCACTGTGATTGTAAAACTAATTTAATTTATTTTTATAATATGACATTAACTAACTTGTCCATATTTTTTTTATTTTATGATTAAATATTTGTAATATGAAATTAATTTGTCCATTTGTATATTTTTATTTTATTAGTAGAGCCGATGTTAATGATTGAATTATTGAGAATAAGCAGGAGTTAAAGCATGTATTAGCAAATCCCCTAATTAAATTATGTGATGAAAGTGGTTCCTTATTTCTAGCAAAAGCAAACCCAACTTTGAATTCTTGACTTTCAAGCACAGAGCGCCACATATGCTCTGTGGTTGTTGCTTTAATAAGTAAAGATATTGTTATATCTATACAAATGAGATCGATATTATTCGGCTTATTTTAACTTTAAAACGGATATATCCGTCTTAAAAGAGACTAATTGCACGCATAATGTGACTGTGTTTGTAACCTAAAATGATACAGAAACAAAGAGTTTCATACTACTTACAAGATATCACGACCTACCTCATCAGCAGGATATCCGCCCTTGTGGCTCCTCTACGCACAAAAAAAAGTGTGGCTAAGAGAGTCTTATGAGCCAAAACAATGGTGTACTAATATGGGAGGTGAAAAAGGCGGAGACACGACGGGCCTTGCAACCATAACATTCGCCTTGCCGATATCATACATTGTCCACTTGATGAAATTACATTATCATGAATCTTCTTCCATTCTGCTTCATTACTCGGACTAGTAATATTGAAAATACTCCATCTTTTCGATCTTTCTTCTTCTTTTCTTGCCTTTTGAAATGTTTTTGTGCATGACTAGCCACTGTGATTGTAAAACTAATTTAATTGATTTTTATAATATGACATTAACTTGTCCATATATTTTTTATTTTATGATTAAATATTTGTAATATGAAATTAATTTGTCCATTTGTATATTTTTATTTTATTAGTAGAGCCGATGTAAATGATTGAATTATTGAGAATAAGCAGGAATTAAAGCATGTATTAGCAAATTCCCTAATTAAATTATGTCATTTTAACTTTAAAACGGATATATCTGTCTTAAAAAAGACTAATTGCATGCTGTGTTTGTAACCTAAAATGATAAAGAAACAAAGAGTTTGATACTACTTACAAGATATCATGACCTGAATTCAAACCTCGATATCCGCCCTTATGGCTCCTCTACGCACAAAAAAAGTGTGGCTAAGAGAGTCCTATGAGCCAAAACAATGGTGTACTAATATACTACTATCACTAGTAATGATCTACATTACAAAGGTGGGAGTTGAGATAAACACTCCTCATACGCCGAGTCTAAAACATCGTCATTGCTATCAAAACACCAACTCAAGGGAGGTGACAAAGGCGGAGACACGACGGGCCTTGCAACCATAACATTCGCCTTGCCGATATCATACATTGTTGGCACTTCCCCACTTGATGAAATTACATTATCATGAATCTTCTTCCATTCTGCTTCATTACTCGGACTAGTAATATCGAAAATACTCCATCTTTTCGCGTCTTTCTTCTTCTTTTCTTGCCTTTTGAAATGTTTTTGTGCATGACTAGCCACTTGAGTCGACGTTCGAGTCCTAACAAACTCTTTGGCTATAGTTTTCCAATCCCCTTTCCCATACTTCTCCAATCCCCTTAGAAATTGCTTGTGTTCTTCCTCTGTCCACGCCTGTCCTCTCCGCTTTTCCCAATCCGATTTCTTCCTATTCCCGGGTTTCTTCGAAGAGGACTTCTCGTCGGGGTAGCTTGGTAATTTCACATTTCCTGCTTCAATGTTGGCAATATCATCAAGTAGAAGTTGATAGTGGTGTTTGACTTGTTGTGCTGTTTTATACCCTGGAATTTGTTGTGCTATTTTTTCCCATCTTTGTTCACAATTTTCAGAGTAAATTACTAAACCTATTTCAAATGCTTTGTCTTGTTGCCAACTCCATGAATTATTGTTGCCTTCTTTATTACTTGTTGCCATCTATTGTAGAAAATATACAACAAATAGTATTTGTGTATTAGTATGCATGTACATAGAAAACTTATAACTTATGAAGTGGGTATTGAGGTTTGGTTAGTCTAGGTCTCTTCTAAAAAATTAGGGTTAATTGTAAAAAAAAGTAGGGTTTTGGTTGTTTAGGTTAAGTACAAGACTAAAAATAAGCACATTTGTACACCCTCGGTTCAGTTTTTAGTTATCAATTAAAGTCGGCACAAAGAGTAAAAAGATATGAGATAAAATATTTTAATAATGATACTTTTTTCACAAATCAACTAATTATTACTCATGAATTGATAACTATTGACTAATATACACTTGAAAATGAAAAATGATAACTATTGATTGAAAAAACAATTTTTTGACTAACAAAATATATAAATATATAAACCGTGCATGATGCAAGCTTTTACACTAGTTATTATACTTCGTAACTAATAAAAGGAACCAATAAAGAAATTGATTGGTTTGCTTCAATTCCTTATATAAAGAAATAAATCGTAAAATCAATTCTGTCGTTTTCTTTGTGACAAACATGAAAAACATTAGTAATATAGACTAATTATTTTATTCTATTGAATTGGTTGACAACATAAATATAAAATATACGGAGTATGTTTTAGTGATAATACTTTAAAATCGCTACAATATAATTATTATAAGCGGTTTGGTTGACAATTTTTTTATAAAATGGAAAGGGTTATATTACTTTTATAAAATGGATAGGGTTTATAGTACCATGACGTCAAATCTGAGAACTAGTTGAATTTGTATGTATAGTGTTGAGCGATATTGTATTTTTTTTATCTTAATGTTTGAGTGAACGAGTTCAAAAAATTTATTGTAAAATTCATAATCTACTAAAAAAAACTTAAATACTTTATTATAAAACTTTGAAATTACACGACGAGTTGTACTACATTTGATGTATAATCTATAACCAGACATGCCCCTCTTTAACGACATATTTTCTTTCAATTCCAAATGATTTGAATCGTCACGATTAGTCATAAGGCGACCTAACACCGGCCACGACATTATCAACAATGTCACAAATAATTGTACATGAATGTGATCAACTTGCATGCTTTTCAATGATCAAATCCCATGGAACAAGCTTTAATAAGCTTTTAGTCCCGTGAATTTATCATACCTCTTAATTTATCGACAATCTCGTCAAAACTAATTGTCATTGCCATCACACATCCGTAAGGGAACGACACATTACAATTCGTTGGTAAAAAATAAGCTTAACAAAACAAAACAAAACAAAACAAATTACAGTGTACTCTGTATATAATATGTAAAAAATACCACTAACCTCGCAATTAGTTTAAATAAACGAACTCTCTTCTTCAACAAATGTTCGTGCAAAAAAACTAGATTCCGTTATTGTGGTTATAGAAAAATAGGAGTAAAACTTTTTAATTGACAATATAGATGTACACTTTTGATGGATTTATGAAAATATATATTAAAGATAAGCCTAACATTATTAATATGGTATGAAATCACGACACCATAAGTACAACAAAAGGAAATAACTAGGATTTTATACTCCAAATATACACATACTAGTGTGATATTGTTTACTAATGTTACTAATGTTACTTATACATCTTACTTGATTATCCAATTGCGACAATTTATAAGGAAATAAAATATGTTCGTCCAAAGATTTTACATACTTCTTTGTCTTTCAATCTTTGATATGCTTATTTAGGAATTTTCTAAAAGTTCCGATGTAATATACACGTCATGATATATACGTCATGGTTTACTCTACCTAATTACAAAATTAATAACAATTTCTCAAAAATAACTAAGAAAAATCTAATCTAATTAGAATGAGAAACAAAGCTTCTCATTGTGTGAGGTACGGTGTACAAGAACGTGGTACATTTAAATACCCGATCTGTCTAAAACTCTTCTTTATTAAACAAACTGTGAATGTAGCCTTTTATATCCACGTACCCTATAATGGAAACGTATCGCACTGAAATATTTCGAATAGGGATGGAATATTCGATACCAAATATGATAGTGTCAACTATCCGATGTATGATGATTGAAACATTACAAAAAATTTGAAAGGTAAAATGAATATTATTTGAATTATAGTGTACCAGTATGATGCCTTGTGTAATTTTTTTTTTTTTGACAAACGTGTACTGATATGTTAAATAAAATAAAAATGTAACATACAAACACTACTAGCTACTAGATTACTTACTCTGTGGCTAAACTAACAGACCAGTGCTTATGCTGATGCAGCATAGCACGAATATTCATAATTATATGATACACTGACATGGGTACTGGCGAACAAGCTGCCACAACAAAAGATAATTTTTTCGAGGTTACTAAAAACGTAACCGGCAGAAAGCATGAAGAAGGAGCACGAATCATACTAATCTGCATAGTCTTAACTTGAGCAGCAAAAGTATCCGTGGCTCTAACCAAGTCAAAAACAGGACTTAAAACCCAAGGATCGACAACAGAGCAAACAAATATATCTTTGAAATCAGCCTTGTGAGTAGAAATACGAATAACAGAACTTAGGCAAGTAGGAATAATAGTTCTGTCTTTGATTACAGGTGGTTGGAGAGGAGATCTTGAATTCTTATCCTGAGAAAAAGTCGGCGAGATATAAATATCATAAAGATGAAAAGCCAACTCATGAATCCTTTCAGGATTAAGCCCCGCATCCTTGAAAATGATAGAATTTCTAATAGTCCAAATGGCCAATAGAATACATTGAAAATATAGAAGACAATTATTTCCCGGGCCAGAAATCCTTTGAAGATAAGTAATATGATCCGCCAACCAAAGATGAAAATGCGTATGAATATTTGATGCCGAAACAATTCCCAGATTAGATGATTTCCAAATGTGCTGAGTAACCGTACAGAACCTGAAAAGATGATCCAAGGATTCGGTGGAACAATTACATAAAACACATGTATCCCGAACTTGCATACCTCTTGACTTTAACTTACCAAGAGTAGGTAAAATTCCGAGTACAAGTTTCCATACGAAAATGGGCAGCTTAGTTGAAATCTTTTGCCCCCAGACAATACCCCATGGGAAATGAGAAAAACGAGTGCTGGAAAAAAGATGTCTTATTTCAAGGAATTTACTGTATCCAGATTTTAAAGTATACCTTCCATCTTCCGTGTATTTCCAATAGAGGAAGTTGTAGAGTCTATTGATCGAATACGAAAGAGGGGGGGGGGGGGGGGGAATTGAGTATTAAAAACTAGCCCCACTTTTTCGATTTATATGATATGTAATTAATTATTTGATCTTATAATTAATTATTTGATCTTATGAATTAAAATCAACTAATTAATTAATCAAAGTAAGCGCGAATAACGAAATAACGAAAAGTAAAGAGATAAGAGAGAGGCACACGATTTTTGAAGTGGTTCAGTTTCACACGTTTAAACCTACGTCCACTATTCTCGATTAATAATTTTTAGTACCTTTCTACGGATTACAAAAATTACCAACCCACTCGTATAATCAACACTATGATTATAACTCAAGGTGAGTATCGCTAAATACTCTATACTATCTTACGCTAATAAGAAAGTACAATATAACTCAAACAAATTCCCGTTAAAGAATTATAAGCTTATAATGATGTACTATTATCCAATAACGTATTTCACTCAAGCAATTGATAATAATTGATGCACAACACTTTTAAAAACAAACTCTAAAAATAATAAATATTTGCTCAAAGGTTTGCTTTAAAACGATTTTGGAAAATAAACACAAGTAAAATAATAGCCGTGTAAAATATGTGTGTTTCGTGTGTTTTGCAAATTGCATGTGAATGCGTATTTATAGAAGTAGAATCATAGTAGATCTAAAATCCTAGTATAATATTTAACAAAGATATTTATCTTATCATAAAATAATATTTGCTTATCTTATAGAAATATCTTTATCTTAAAATATTATTTGGTTTATCATATAGAAATATATTTATCTTTATATCTCAAAATATTGTTGTAAAGATATAGTAGAATCCTAGATTTGGTAAACTAAGGAAACAACCTATGGAGGCCGAATCCTAGCTCACGAAACCCTAGGAGGCACGCATCCCTAGGTGGCACAAACTAGGTTTCACGAAACCCTAGGTGGCTCAAACACTAGTTGGGCTAATTAGGTTAACAACAAATTGAGATAGAATATATTAGAAACCCTAGGTAGCATGACAACCCATAAGTTGTATTACTAACCAATAGAATCTCATAAATATATTCTCTAATAAAATAATTGATAAATATAAAAATCCTCTTTCACTTTTGAAAACATTTCAAAACATTTTATTTCCAAAATCATGCATCAATATTTTTTTTTTTGAATCATCCAAGTCAAGGCCTACAGCATAAACTTTTGAACATAAAATCTCTCGATGGAATAGTTACCGAATGACGACCTATACTATCTAATCTTCACAAAGATCTTCAGTATACGGATCATCTCTTCATCTTGATCACAAAGACCCTCTATCTCGAGTCTTGTGTAGTATTATGTAGATCTTGTTTGAAGCGATTTTCTTTAAAGTTATGCCTGGTTAGCTATAACTTCCATGTTCACTTCCAAAGTTATTCCTAAAGTTGTTATAACTTTATCTCACAAACTTTATCAAAATTATGCCTAACTTTGATCTTTCTTCTCATAATTGTTGCTAGCTATAATAAGACTAAAGCACACAATTACACGCATATGATATATCGAGTAAAACATATTATTACGTAAACACATGTCATTATCAAAACTATGAAATTGGTCCAACAGCACATCTATTAACCCATACCATACCAAGCTTGACAATGTTATCAACTATGGGCAGCTTGTTTTCAACCGCCAGAGTACCAATAATAGAATGCTTAGGGTATACATAAAGATCAGTAATGGTGTTATACCAAAACTTTCTGTCACCCTTTGGTCTCAGTATCTCATAAAGCTGTCGAGCAGGAAAATCTTGCTGCAGCAGCAGCATTCTAATTGCATGCTCAGTAGCAGAATCCCTCCAAACTCTAGCAATTGCACGCCAGCACCATGACCCTTTGCTATCTGTAACAGAAACCACAGCAGCATTATCGTGAATATAAGCTTTGATCCATTGAACCCATATGCTACCAGGTTTGGCTTGGAGCTTCCAGATCCATTTATGAAGCTGAGTTTTATTCCAACTTAAGATCTCCTTGATTCCAAAGCCCCCTTCTCTTCTAGGCAAACAGATACTGCTCCAACTCTTATAGACCATACGAATATGTCCTGCATCAATCCCCCATAAAAAGTCCTTGCAAAGCTTGGAGATTTTCTTGATGATTCCTTTAGGCAGGAGAACAATCAATCATACCCCAAAAGTTATACATCCCAAACAAAACAGAATTAACTAGCTGCACCTTACCAGCATAGCTGAGGGTGCTGTTAGCCCAATGCATAATCTTGCTCCTGATTTTTTCAATAAGAGGCTGGTAATGCTTCTCAGTTAAAGTAGCAGAGAAAAGTGGCATACCTAAGTAGCGAAAGGGCAGACTACCTTCAGAGAACCCAGAGGAAGACAGAATTAAAGCCTTCACTGAACCATGAACTCCCCCAAAATATATATTAGTCTTTAGAGGATTAGCCTGAAATCCAGAGTATCCAGCAAAAGTATCAAGACATCTAGCTATTGCCATAACAGAAGGCAAATCTCCCCTTGTGAATACCAGCAGATCATCAGCAAACACTAAATGTGTTAATTTAAGCTTAGCACATTTAGGGTGAAGGGAGAAGCCAGCAGAGTTAGGGAGAGCTCGAAGCATTCGAGAAAGAACCTCCATACAAATAACAAAAAGATAAGGGGACAGGGGATCCCCCTGCCTGAGCCCACGCTTACCAGGGAAAAACCCTTCTATCCTACCATTAATATTCAAGGAGTAATAGGGAGAAGTAACACAAGCCATCACCCAATGAACAAATAGAGGAGGAAACCCAAATAATCTCAGACTATGCTGCAGAAATTCACAGCTGACAGAGTCAAAAGCTTTGCGGATATCAACCTTGAGGAGGCATCTAGGAGTCAAGTGTTTTCTGCTGTATTTATTAGTCAGCTCATAAGCTAGCAAAGTATTATCAGCTATATCCCTTCCTGGCACAAACGCAGCCTGCTCAGGCCCAATAATATCCCCTAACACCCCCTTCATTCTATTCACCAAAATTTTGCTCACATTTTTATAAAAAGTAGTGCAGCACGCAATTGGCCTATAATCACCCACTGAAGCAGGGATGTCTCTCTTAGGAACCAGAGTAATGATGGTAGAATTGGAGAATTTAGTCAAGGTTTTTCTAGCAAAAAAGTCATAGATAGCAGCAGTGTAATCACTCTTGATTATTGACCAACTGTCAATGAAAAACCCTGAGGAGTATCCATCAACTCCTGGACTTTTATTTCTGTCAATGGACTGCAGAGCACTAAAAATCTCAGCCTCAGTAATAGGTGCCACCAGACTATCACTAGAAAGACTAGACACCTTTCTCTCAAGGAACAAGCTTGCAGGTAGCTGCTGAACAGATATAGCAGTACCCAAGAGGCTAGAGTAAAAATCAACAAAAGCCTTTGCTACCTCCATATGACCAGTGCAGCTCCTGCTAGTAGCATCTTCAATCATCCCAATGTTGTTTCGAGTTTGCCTATCCTTTATCCTGGAATAAAAATACGCAGAACTGCTATCATTGAGATTGAGATGCTCCACCTTAGCTCTTTGCATAAGCACACTCATTTCAGCCTTCTTAAGAGTAGTATACTGACAAAGAAGAAGATGCTCCTTAGCTATAAGATCCTTATCGCCTACAGAATTCTGAATTTGTATTTGACAATCCTCCAGAGCCTCCTTAGCCATCTTAACCCGAGCTTTCAGATCCCTGAAAACACTAGTGTGAAAAGGCTTAAGGGTCCCCTTTAAGTTCTTAAGCTTTTGAAATAGCCTACAGATAGCATTGCCATAGAAAGCCTTCTACCAGCCAAGCTGCACAGTGGAAAAAAATTCAGGGGAAGTAGCCAAACAATTAAGGTACCTAAAAGGCTTAGATGGAGCTACAATATGATTTGTAGAAATGACTAAAGGGGAGTGATCAGACACTCCAGCAGGGTGAACAGTGACAGTATCAGAGAATAAATCAAGCCAAGTTTGATTCACCAGAGCTCGGTCCAACTTTGCCCACTTAGTCTGGGTATCCCTTTTATTGGTCCAGGTAAAAGAACAGCTTGTGGCAGGGTGATCATGCAATCCAGCAGCTCCCACACAGCTAACAAATTCCTGAATCTCAGTAGTATAAGGCTTAACAAACCCCATATGCTCCTCACTATGAAGAACAATATTATAATCCCCAACACAAACCCAAGGTTGAAAAATAGAGGAAGAAAGCTCTTCCAATTTTGTCCTAAGTCCCTTCTAACAGCAAAATTAAAAGCATACACAAAAGTTATCAGGAAATAGATCTTTGTGTCTCATAATGAAGCAAACTGCAATGAATGAACTGAGCATTGTTATATAGATATATATTAGATTATTATTTTTTTTTTTTTTTTTTTTTTTTTAATAATAAGATGCGCGCAGCTTTCATTAAAATAAAATGTAAAATTTACATGAAGTTGGTGGGGAGCCGAGAGACAATCTGGGCTCCCACCCCCTTAGCTACAGCAAAACTAATCCTAGTAAAGATATAAGCGGCCACCCGAGCCCCAGCATCCTGAGATACCGAGAATTTCTGGATCCGCTTAAGCAAGTCAACAGCATCCGAGCCCAACTCCCCAAGCGAAGAAAAAGAGAAGGGTAGAAAACCATAGCCAGCAGCCGCGCACAAATCCCCATACTTAGCACATTTGCGCTGAGCAGCATCGGCGACAACCCGTCCCGGCACAAAATCAGACATCCCAGTCTGAGTCAAGGGGGAAGACCCTGTCAAATCAACACACACATCACGTCCTCTGTCCCAGGAATATAGAAGCAAATCCGCAGGACAAAGAGATCTGTCGTGCCCGTCAATCAAACCGATATCCACCTCCTTGCCCGTAGAAATTTCAGACCTATAGCAAATGTCGAATAAGGTGTCACGAACGAGGTTATGCCGATGCTTAACCCCCACAGTACCAGCACAAGAAACAGCGTGGTCCTCATACAAATCGTCATCAAAAACCCGAGAGCAAGCAGGACAAGGCCTAGATACCGCGAATAACGGAACACCCAGTCGATACCCCAGCACATTACGGTAGTCCTCCTGTTCATAGTCTGACCCAACCCAGAGATAGGAACCGCACGCAGCCAATCAAAGGAGTGGGAACCCTGCTGAGACTTCCACAACGCAAGCTGACGTGGTGTCAAAGAGAAAACAGATTCTGAAGAAGCAGCAACCGTCGCGAAATATATATCTGCCAATTTCTTCATAAGTTTAGGGGCAGCGATTTCACTCGGATCACGTAAAAAATCAGAACCTGTAGTCTCCGAAAACACCCGCAAGGCATCATCGAAAGTAGGACCAGCACATACAATACCAGAAGGCCGCAGGAGCGCTGCCTGCAAAACTGCAGATTGCAAACGGGAAGCTAGAAAAGCATAGTGTAAAACATCTCCTGCAGCATAAACACCAAGTCCGCCCAAATGAAAAAGGAAAGTGGCAAGGCGCCACTGCCAATCCCCAAAACAAGGCCCAGACGCGGTGACAATACGTTCCAAGCTAGAACGAAGTGCAGCATCAAAGCGAAGATGGACAGACCCAAAGACTCCAGGGGAGCAAGTACGAAGAGAAAAATAAAGCTTAGAAATACCAGTACAAGCACGGAGCAGAAGCAACTCGCATTGCGGGTCCTCGATCCTCGCGACTAAATCCATAAGCTCA
>JAIUZE010049275.1:0-11236 GCA_022085475.1 Heliosperma pusillum
ATTGGTTGTTGTTTTGACTGGTTTTAAATATGTTAAAGCATGCGGGAAATAATTAGAAGCGGTTTTTATTAAAAATTGTCAAAACAGCCCATTGAGCCCAAATCAGGCCGTGAGGCCCAAATCAGGCCCATGTGGGTCCGGTCCAACTCAGCCCGTGGGTCCCACTTTGGGACTTGTGACGGTTTTTGAGTTATCGTCATTTTTATAGTGTTTTGTAATATTTAGCAAGTGGGAAATATTAATAAGTAAAATATTTAATTAAAAAGGTTTTTTCATAAAATTATTATTTCTCACATGTTAGAAATTATAATACGAGATTATAGTTTACGTTGAAATCATTTAAGTCAAGCGGGTTTTGGGTATAATATGATAATTCACATGTTAGAAGTAGTAATAAAATAACATGTAATGAATATGTTGATTTTATGTCTATGTAATAAAGACTCTGCTTCTAGCCGGTTTGATCCAACGGGTTTGGTCAAACTAAGATCTAGTCAGCCCCGATTTGACTGATGACCCGTCGCGGGACTCGGGTCGGGGATTTGTCTTCAAGTAAAGTTGTATTTAATTATGGAATTAGCCTTAATAGATATGAGGCGATATGATATTTGAATATGATTTATTTGCAATTAGTCACATGATAGGATGTTTTCCCGTGACTGTTTGATTATACGGTTGGTGTCGTGTTGACTAAGTACCCATAGAGAATTATGAATATATGGCGTCTTGACCATTCTAATTCTAAATGAGTAGCTTGGACCATGACATTGATAGGCAAGTACTGTTTTTAACGAGTATATGTTCACCTGATGATAGCTTTTGTGTCTCGGCTTGGTGGGTTTATATCCAAGTCGGGGCATGGCGCCTAATTGCTTCCACTTTGGGAATGGAGCCAGCTTAAGTACTAGCCAACTCTGCTTAGGGGGTCGCCTAGTAGAGATTCTCATGTACTTTTGGTCATGGGACGGGGAATGGATTAGCTGTTGTCACTAGGTCTGATCAGTCTAGGACTAGGATGTTTTCCTACCTTGTGGTATAGCCTCGAGTTACAGAAGTCTTCTATTAACTGTACTCGGAACTTATGCCTGTTTGTAGACGTATTGGTCTTTCATGTTTGTATGAGTCTATGAGTTCTAGAAGGTGAGATGCAAGCCGGCTAGGATTGATAGAGTTTGGATTACCGATTGTTAACTGATTCACATGATTACGTGTTGATTAGGGTTTGAGTGTATCATGGCCATGTGACTTGGTAAACCGCTCTGAGCTAGCATACCAGCTTCCCTACCTCGTGTTATAGTGTATTATCGGATTCACATGATAGCGTTCATATGCTAGGTTATATGTTAGTTAATTGTTTCATAACATGAAAAGCATATCATATATGTTAAGGTTTTGTATTTTCAATATAAATTGCTTTTATGTTATTCATGTTTAATTAAACTCGAAATTTCGTGGCTGGGAGAACTCGGAGTTACTCCCCACTGACTGTGGCTTCCGTGTTTATATTTAATGCGGTCGAACAGGTGGTGATGCATATTTGGGGTACATTGACGAGCTAGCGAGTGAAGTATTTACCTTGGACCTATATTCGGTTCTTAGATTGTATATTATTATACACTCTTTTATTTCCGTATTTATACGGGAGATATGTCTCCCGTCTTGTATAATTCTTTTGTATAATATTATTTACGTTTTGTAACGACCTTTTTTATTTATGACACCCTTCGTTATGTATTTAAATTATTTTTTTCTTTCCGCAAATTTGAGGGTGTTACACTAATAGTACAAACAATAAAGCAAAATACATACTGAGTTACAAAAGCAGAAAAGCAGTTTTGTTGTTTTTTGAAATGGCAAAGCTTCAGTTTGTCTTCTCCCTTGTTTGTCAGGTTGTTTTGCCTTGTTCTTGGGACTCATTAAGGGCTACTCGTGATCACATGGACCTCCTTATTCATGATGATACTTAACCAAATGCAAAAGGGGAGCCTTAACTGGACTGAACTTGAAAATACCATGTTGGAACTGCTGGACTTGTCATTTGAATGCTGGTTTAGATGGACGTGTGCTGAACCATTGGAAAAACCTTCCTGGACAATTTTTTTGATAATCATATCGCCTTGGCAGGTGGCTAAGGTGGGGGTTGCTGGCTGGACCTGGTGTACCTTTGAATGCTTGAAAGTTGGCTGTTGTACTAACTGGTGTAGGGTGTGTTTCAGTCTGCTGGACTGTGGCTTGGTTGGTTTGGTTGGTGGCTTGATCAAAGGGACCCTGTAGTTCTGCTCTTGCTTCAGCCTCTCCAGGTTGAAAAAGGATTGACCTCAAGCATGGTTTCTCTTCATCCTCAGACTCTCCATAGTAAGGGCTTAGATCCCCAATATTAAAAGTTTCATGCACTCCATAGTCACCTGACAGATCAACCTTGTAAGCATTTGGCCTTATCCTTTCAATGATTTCAAAGGGACCATTAGCTTTAGGCTCTAGCTTGCTCTTCCTCCTTGATGGAAACCTCTATTTCGTGAGGTAGATCCAAACCAAATCACTAGGGGCATACTCTTTCTTGTGTCTAGGGACCTTAGCATTCTTCTTGTATATTTCATTGGCTCACTCAATTTGTTTTTTGACAGTTTCATGGAGCTTTATCATCTGCTCAACCCTCTTCTTGGCATAAAAGTTAACTTCTTCCCGAGGGACATTATACAAATCAGTAGGCACTAGTGGATTAATATCATACACTACCTCAAAAAGACTGTGGTCTGTAGCAGATGATGGTGCTCTGTTGAATGCAAACTCTGCTTGGGGTAGCTTAAGATCTCAGTCTTTCAATGACTTGCTCACTATGCACCTCACTATCCTTCCAAGTGTCTTGTTAGTCACCTCAGTTTGACCATCAGTCTGTGGGTGATGAGATGTGCTGAACAAGAGCCCGGTGTTTAGTAGCCTCCAAAGTGTCTTCCATAAATAACTCATAAACTTGGTGTCTCTATTAGACACAAAAGTTTTCGACACCCATGTAACCTTACAACCTCCCCAAGATATAGCTTAACAACACTAGCAGCATCCCCAGTCTTCCCTCAGGCTATGAAATGAGCCATCTTGCTGAACCTGTCCACCACAACCATCACAAAGTCCTTCCCTCTTTGAGTCCTAGGTAAGGCCACTATAAAATCCATGCTCACATCCTCCCAAGGCCTACTGGGCACTGGTAAGGGTATATAAGGCCCTGCCTGAAATGAACTCTTGGCTTGCTGGCACATTGCATATCTTCTCAGCACAATTTGGACATCTCCCATCATTTTTGGTCAATAAAATTGGTCCTGCAGTATGTCTAATGTTTTCTGAACCCCAAAGTGCCCTCCTATGCCAGAAGAATACACCTCTTGGATCAATAGATTCTTGTAAGAGCCACTAGGTACACACAACTTGTTGACTTCGAATAAAAACCCCTTCTGCAGACTATAAGGTGAATCTTGGGGACCCTGGTCCCTTCACTCTGAGACAACCAATATTCATAGAAGTCAGGATCATCCTTGTAGAGCTGTTTCATGAAGTCAAACCCTAGGACCTTTTGTTTCATTACTGACAGTAATGAATACCTTCTTGACAAAGCATCTGCAACAATGTTCTGCTTGCCCTCCTTGTATTTGCTTGAAAATGTTAAAGAGTGAAGGAAATCAACCCACTTAGCATGCCTGTGATTCAATTTGTGTTGGCTACTGATATACTTTAAGGCCTTATGATATGAATGCAGCATAAAGGACTTAGGCTTAAGATATTGGCTCCAATGCATAAGAGCTATGATAAGGACATAAAATTCCTTATCATAAGTGGAGTAACTCATTTTGGCCTCACTTAATTTCTCACTGAAATAAGCCATATGCTTCCTCTATTGAATTAAGATAGCTTCAATACCCACACCACTGGTATCACACTCAACTTCAAACATGCAATTTAAATCTGGTAGCCTGAGGACAGGTGCATCACAAAAGAACTTCTTGATGTTTTTGAAGGCTTGCAGAGCACTCTCAGTCCATTTGAACTCTCTTTTTTTCATGCATTTAGTGATGAGAGCAGCAATAGCACTAAAATTCTTAATAAACCTCTTGTAAAATGAAACAAGGCCATGAAAACCCCTCACTTATGTGATGTTGTTAGGGACTGGCCAAGATTGAACAACATCAACCTTGTCTTGATCCACAGAGACCCCTCTTCCAGAGACTACGTACCCTAAGAATTTAACTTCATCTGTCATGAAAGTGCATTTCTACAATTTCCCAAATAGCTTGCCTTCTCTGAGAATTCTGAACACAACTTTAAGGTGCTCCAAATGTTCTTCCTGACTTTTGTTGTAAATTAATATATCATCAAAATAAGCCACAAAAAATTTGCCTAAACATGGTCTCAACACCTCTGTCATCAATCACATGAAGATGTTAGGTGCATTTGATAATCCAAATGGCATTACAAGCCGCTCGTAGATCCCATGTTTTGTCTTGAAGGCGTCTTCCACTCATCCCCTTCTCCGATTCTTACTTGATGATATCCCTGCCTGAGATCAATCTTTGAAAAGACCCTGGCACCACTCAACTCATCCAACATGTCATCCAATCTAGGTATATGAAACCTGTATTTGACTGTGATGTTGTTAATGGCTCTGCTGTCAATGCTCATCCTCCATGTTTCATTCTCTTTGGGTACCAGTAGAGAAGACACAACATAAGGGATCAAAGACTCTTTTACAAACCCCTTATCCATAAGTTCATCAATTTGTTTATGTAACTCTTGAGTTGCCTTATAATCACACTTGTATGCAGACCTGTTAGGGAGTACAGATCCTGACACAAGGTCAATCTGATGCTCAATCCCTCTCATGGGAGGTAGGCCACTAGATAGCTCCTCAAGGAACACATCTTGATATTGGCCTATCAATGACTCAACCTATGCAGGAATCTGAGCTTTCTCAATTCCCTTAACTTCCTTTGACAGTAGGACCATAACCGGTTGTTCTTCCTTTAATTCCTTAACCATAGCTGCTTCTGACAGAAATAAGACGCCACTGAAATCCTCAGACATGCTAGGACTCCCATGAATCTTCTGATTTCGTGGTAGGGGGGATATAATAATATTTCTGATACCATGTTTGAAGGAGTAGGTGTTGCTTCTTCCTTGATGCAAAAAACTCTTATCAAACTTGCATGGTCTACCTAAGAGCATGTGACATGCATCCATAGGTACCACATCACACAAGAATTTATCCTTGTACAAAGTTGCAATAGAGAAAGGAACCAAACATTTCTTATCAACTTTAACTTCAGCTCCCTTGTTTAACCATCTAAGTTTGTAGCGTTGTGGCTGTTCTTGAGTACTTAGGTTAAGCTTGTTGACCATGGTGACAAATTCCACATTGGAACAACTCCTCCCATCAATGATTAGGTTTCTAACCCACCCTCAAATGGTACATCTGCTCCTGAAAATGAGGGACCTTTGGTCCTCTTCTAGGGGCACATGCTGAGAATGCATTACCCTCCAAAGAACAAGGTTGTGACCTATGTCAGGGAGAGCCACAACTGCCTCCTTACTAACCATCTCCTCCAGGAGTTCCTCCTTTTCATACATAACCAAGCCTTCCCTCTCCCATTCCTCCACTTCTATAAACGTCATGACCCTCTTTGAAAGACAATCATTTCTGAAGTGACCATAACCCTGACATTGGAAGCATTTAATCTCTCCTTCATTTGGTTTTGGGTTGGGTCTCTGGTTCATAATTCCTTTCTCCTTGTCTATGGTAGATGGGGTTGCTGTTTTGGGTGTCTCAACCATCTTAACACCACTATAGGTTCTAGACTGAAAAGGTTTAACAACAGGTCTAGGTGTAGCAGGTTTAGTCTTCCCATTTTCTCAACTCCTTGTTATGTAGAGATAGAGCCACCTAAATATGCACATCACACACCAAAAGACATGTCTCCATTCCCTATTGTAATTCACGATAATAAGCTTATTTGTGAAGTATCATCCTTAGTATGGAGTAAATGGGAGTTGAGATTTATCTTTGAACCGAGAGATTCAAAGGAATCTATTTTTATGTCTTCACTTATGCAATGTTTGTTCTAAGTTGCTTGATTTCTTGCATATTCTATTGTCATTTCATCAAGGTTTGTGCTAGTGAGTTTAATAAGTTGCTGAGATCTTTGAGCACTTTTACTATAAGTATATGGATAATTTGAGGAGGCGACTGATGATGATGATGTTGTTGATGAGGATGAGGAGTACTGACAGCTGGTCACTATATCCCCCACTTTTCAGCTGGTTTGGGAGAGAAGCTATTTCTTTACATGCGGTACTATCTCTCCGTGTACTTTCTTTATATTATATTATCTTTTAGTTACTTATTTCCCCTTTCCCCCTATTAGTAGTGTCCTATAGGTTGATGTTGGATTTATGTGTGATTGTTATGCTGTTAGCGTCACAGTGAGGACACTGTGACATTTAGGTTTGGAGGAGGAGTCTTTATTTATGTCGTGTTTTTATTTATGCATTGTGTGTTTTAATAAAAAGAACATAAAAATTAAAAATTACAGAATCTAAAAAAATGTTATTTATTTTGGTAGGTCGAGTCTTGGTGAAATTTAATAATAATGATGATAATTTGCATTGTTTTTGCATTTTAATCCATCTAAGTCATCCATGTATATTGTTTTGACATGTTATCCTGAAAACAAACCTCAATGATCCAGTCTTGACCGTATTTGATATGACTTTTGCTAATTAGATTTGACATATTATGTTGGTAAACCACTTAAATTTCTGAGGTCTTTAGAGCTTCCTAGGCCAGGAACATTAATAAACTGGTCTTATTGTCTATAGGCTTGAGTGTGGTACTCCTTGTGGAATGTGTAACATCAAACTGTATAAGTGGGACATTAGTTTCTTGATACTTTTACGCGTTCATTCGTCATAGTACAGGCGGAAAGGCGGTTTTTACCGTTCAAATAAGCCTTAACATTACCCTTTTGTTTAGCCCGTTTGAACCTTTGAAGGCGTTTGATAAAATAAAATTTAGCAATATTCCTAGAATTTTCCTACCCTATCGGGACAGTCGCAAATGCTTATTTTTCATGCCTATCTTGCTACTATGGTTGGGGTTGAGACTTATATTTTCAAAGTGGGTGTAGCAAGGGCAATTGTTTCGATTATTCCATATGTTGAGAAAAAGTTGTATGAAGGAAAGTAAAGAAGAAAAAAAAAACTGAAAAAAAAGAGCAAAATGAAAAGGAAATTCGAAAAGATAAAAAAGAGAAGGAAAATAAGTTGCTTCATTTGATTTTTTAAGGGATATTTAAAGGAGATTTGCTAGAGTCTAATACATATTTAGAGAGTAGTATCAATGCCTCTCTTGTGTTGTCAAAGTTTAAGATAATTTCTCTAGTCAGGTTTGTGTTTGTGTTTGATTTTGTAGAATTGGTTTGGTAAGTGTTGTTGTTACTACTGGTCTTAGCCTCATATTCCCATACGTGCCTTGGCACAACCCACTTCTATACCTTCACCCATTAGCCTCCCATATTGTCTTGATACATGTACTTTGATCTTTGATAGTGAATGCGTATTAGTTGGGAAAATTATTATCACATTAGAATGCATACATGTTTCATAAGTTGAGTGAGTGTTTCTATTTCTTTTTATATATTCAAAACTCACCCTTTAAACACTTATGAGTGCATGAGTGAATCCGCGAGAATCCGATTAATTTGTCTTGCAAGATCGAAAGGTAATTGATTTTGCCGAGTACGGTATCATGTAACATCTCGTGATTTGAGCTGCGTTTTCAATTGCCCGTGCCTTTGAATTGGTTTTATTGGTACAACTTGGTCATTACTCTGTTATAGATATGGATAGCTTGAGATTTGTATATGCATCAACATTAGCTTTGAGTTGTTCATTCAATATTTGTATGTTTGTCTTTGTATTGTGATTAGTACTTTGCTTGAGGACAAGCAAAAAGATGGTTTAGGGGAGTTTGATGAGTCATAATTGTATAAATATTTATGCCTCCCCTTAGCCACTTTTGTGATTATTTTGTGCTTAATTATATGATTAGATTCCCTTATATATTAGATTGTTGATATTCCCGCGTTTGTGTGCTATTGTGTAGATTCAGTGCGATTTGGATGCATTGGATGCCTTGCAAAGCGAAATGGACTCGACATTTGGAGAATTTATGCTTGACATGGAGACCAAGAAGGAAACGAGATAGGTTTATATAACGAAAAAATGGCAGCTGTTTGAAACTCACTGCGCGGAGCGGAGAAGAGGACTCGATCGAGCAGATTCACCTTTGCTCGATCGAGCAACCCATTTTCTGACGAGTTATGAGTTTCCTAATGTTGATTTATTTAACTACTGTTTTAGTATAATTAAAAATCTCGTCTTTCATAATTAGGGTACACTTTAGTTATTTTAGAAACTCTTAAAAACTCTTGGAATTAGTTTTGCTTCTCATATTATTCAAGATCAACAAGTTTATTTCTTTAGTTCATTAATCCTTTGAATTTGGTATTTGTACTCTTCTACTCTTGTTATTATAATTCCAAGTTCTTGTTTATCAATTGCATTGTTAATCATCTTCTTTATCTTATTAACTAGTTTAATTTCCTGTGAAAATCACGAGATTTTTCTAGTTTTTTATTAATAGATGTTAAAAAAATTTAGTACTTTTTTAGTGGTTTGATATTCACAATGTTCTGTAGTATTTTTTTAGTTCTAAATCTTCTATTATTTTCATTTGACTTTTGTAGCAGAATAACATCGTTTTTGTTCGATGTTTAAATGACTCTTGTCTTAGTTTACAAGTTTAAATGATTAATAAAGTATAGTAAATAGTACCAACCATAGCTATATACTTATATTTTGATTGTTTGAAGATAAGAATCAAAAATATTTTTCACTCATTTTCTTTTAGCCATTTTAAAATTAAAAACAATTTGAATTAGATGGTAATAGATAAAACCATTGATATTCATGCAACATTTTCACTTTACAAAAATCACAATTATAAGATATTTCACTATTTGGTAGTCAAAATACAAGCAAAATATAATTTTACCTTTTTTTAACCGATTCATGAAAAATATGAGAAAAACTTTACTTCCACTAAACTTGCATTTGTTATGTTGTTAATGTCAATCCTAACAAATTCACTACACATTATCAACTAATGAATACATTAAAAACTTCTCAAAACATTGTATCAATATTAAAAATATACGAGACTAAAAAGTTAAGGTTAATGATAATTTGATCACTTCATCAACATTCACCAATGTAAAGAACAAACAATACGATACACATGCTTGTTAGATTCTTCTTTTTCTACTTTGCCTCTTATATCTTCATTTTCTTTCGCTCATTGGACTATAACCCGCTATAAAAGGAAAGATGGGAAAAGATTTAAATATTAACCAATGAAAATAAATAGGTAAGGAAACATAGCTTTCCGTCATTTGTTTGGTAAGAATGTGTTAGATTTCTTATCAATTGATCTTATTTTATAGGTAAATTTGGTGAATTGGTTTTATTACGGTAGGATATGAAAATTTTGGTATGAAAGATGGAGAATTTGTGATTATGAAGTATAATAATGTTTGGGAGATGGAGGCTTACAATTTAATTAGTATATTGATTAATACTTTGCCTTTTTATATTCCGTTTTAAACTTTTTTTTTACATTTGATTTAAAGAGGGAGAATTTGTGATTATGAAGTTTAGTAATGTTTTAGGAGATGAAGGTTTACAACTTTATTAGTATATTGACTACTACTTTGCCTTTTTATGTTATTGTGTATATATATATATATATAGATAGATATATATAGATAGATAAGTTCAGATGAGTCCACCATTTTGGTTGAGTCCATAAGTCCTTATCTATGCCACTAGATTAAATAAGAGATGGATGTATGGGATTAAAAGTATTAAAGACACTCAACAACTACTAATTAATGCTATATTTGAATTTTTGTAATTTAAAGACAAGTTTTGTAACTTTATGAAATTTTTTTGTAACTTTAATTTTTTACGAATGTAACTTCAACCTTTAAAGATGTAACTTTATATAATTTTTTCATTTTTGAGAGTAACTCCAACCTTTAATAGTGTAACTTTATGATAATATAGTCTATTTTATATATTAATTTAAATTTATGTAATTTTAAAAGATAATTTATATAATTTTAGTCATTATGAGTGTAACTTTAATTTTTTGCGAGTGTAACTTCAGTTTTTTAATGTCGTAATGTATCTAAAAATTTGAAATTATGTATATAATTTGATTTTAAATATATTTATACAATTTTATGTAACTTTAGTCCAATTTTAATGCAACTTCATGTAACTTTGATCCATTTTTATGTAACTTTAGTCCAATTTTATGTAATTTTAATCCAATATTAATACAAATTTATATACTTTTGGCAACTTTAGTCCTGTTGTATAACTTTATGACATTTTATGTAACTTCAGTACTTTAATGTGTCATTTTAGTAAACAAAAGTGTCACTTTAGTCCCAACCCACTTTGCAGTAAAAATAATACAACCACCACTATCCTAGCTACAACACCATCACCCCAGTGGCCACCACCGTCCGACGCGCCTCCATCGGTTCCTAACAGGCCACACCAATAACAAAACCAAAAAAGAAGAAAAAAAGCGAAACCGGAAGACCATCCCTGCAACCGGCCACCACCACGACACCCACTGCAGTTCTCCCCACCATATCCGACACCCAACAATCCACTAACACCCTAGATTTGAAAAAAAAAATGGGAAAAAGAACAATGGAGAAGGAGGGAGGCGAGGAAGGAGGACAGGAGGCGGTTCAATGGTGGAGAGGAAGAAGGGTGGCTGAGGGAGCATGGGGTGGTGCCGTCGGTGGCAGGAGGGAGAAAGGAGCGAGCAGAAAGGCAGCAGGGGAGAGGAGAAGAGGGGCGACTGGAGGAGAAGAGGGGCGGCGACGACGAGGAGGATCTGAAAAAAAAAAAAAGGGAGGCGACGGTTGTGGGTGGCGGCCGGAGAGAAGTGGAGAGAGAGAGAAGAGAGAGAGTAGAATGATAGATTGTGTTTGAATGATTAGAGTTTGGGTGGGTAGGAAGCTTTTATACCTAGCCTTTCTATTTTGTTTTAATCTCAACCCTTGATTTGTTTGATCTAAAGGTTTAGATTATGACTTAGGGACTCAACCTAAAA
>JAIUZE010049278.1:0-21373 GCA_022085475.1 Heliosperma pusillum
TTCGGTTCATAGTTTGTATATTATTATACACTCTTTTATTTCTGTATTTATACGGGAGATATGTCTCCCGTTTCAGATACTTTTTATTGTATAATATTATTTCCGTTTTGTAATGACCCTTTTTATTTATGACACCTTCTTTATGTATTTAAATTATTTTTTTTTCTTTCCGCAAATTTGAGGGTGTCACAGTAAGTGTGTCGATGAGACTACATATCGAGGTATGATTGGTTCTTTATTATATTTAACTGCGAGTAGACCAGATATTATGTTTAGTGTATGTGTCTGTGCTCGATTTCAATCTTTCCCTAAAGTGTCACATATGATTGCAGTTAAACGTATCTTGAGATATTTTTTTGGTACATCTAATTTATACTTATGGTATCCACTTGAGTGTAATTTCGATCTAGTACGACATTCAGATGCAGATTATGCAGGATGTTCTTTGGATAGAAAAAGTACCTCTGGATTTGCTACGTTTGTTTGACCATGCATTATAACTTGGGGCTCAAAGAAGCAAAATTATGTTGTCTTGTCTACTGCTGAAGCCGAGTATATAGCTGCTGGACTGGTATGTTCTCAGTTACTTTGGTTAAAGCATCAACTATGTGATTATGGTGTAAATCTTGGTTGTATGCCTATATTTTGTGATAATACGAGTGTTATTATTATCTCTAAGAACCCAGCTCAGCATTCTCGTACTAAAGATATAGACATTAGACACCATTTCTTACGCGACCATGTCGAAAAGGGCAACATTAAACTAGAATTTTGTAGTACTGAAAATCAATGGGCTAACATTTTAACAAAGGTGTTAGCTAGAAGACGTCTTGAGATTTTGTGGTTGGAAATTGGTTTAATCTGTAACAATTAATTTCGTTGTATCTATTTTACGAACCTGCATGACTGGTTACAATAAGACAAGATTGTATGACTGTGTCCGTATATTCTATTGCTATTATATTTGTGTTTAATATTTTATATTTTACGTGAATATCTTGCATATTAAGTATTTTATGAATATTGAAATATGGACCATATATTTACCAAAAACTCATCTTATTCACTTTTTCATATTGACCAAAATTCTACCCATGTGATTGCACTTGACCGAAATTCCCAACAAGATATATCCTACCATATCTTTTTATTTACCTAATCCTATCTTTACCATATCTCTCATATATTTACCATAAATTCCTTTCCTATCCTACTCAAATTCAAAAAAAACAAAAGGGAAAAAGAGGGGAAAGGACGACACTTTCACGTGCAAACCCCACAAATACAAAACCCAACACTCTACCTATATATACATCACCTTCCATCATCTCCCATCACCATAACCTTCAACCTTTCAAAACAAAGACAACAAACACAAAAACAATCATCAATGGCTTCCACACGGTCCAACTCCAAAAACACCAACAACCCAAATTCCAAATCATCTTGCATGTCTTCTAATCCGAATCCTTCACCTCACCCAAACTCAAAATCACCAAACTTGACTCAAATCGAGTCGGGCTCGGTTCTCAAAGGTACTAAAAGACGAAGGTTGAATAAGGGTAAGAATAAGGTATCCTCAGATTTGGATACTGTTCATGAGGCTGCCAGTGTCATAGCTAGTGACCGTGCAAAACGTTCCATGTTTCGTGAGTTTCTGCCGCAAGCTATGGCATCTGGGTTCGACAAATTACGGTTGACTAAATAGGGAAGAAAATTGATTAATCGGGTTGCTAAATACGGCATTCATGGTGGTCGTAGCTTTCCAAAGGCTTGGTGTGACAAGTATTTAGCCTTGAAATTTTTCAACGATTTCTTCAAGAATGTGAGCATGTGTCTCGCTCTTCGGCTCCTATCTACCCCATCAAGGTAATTCAATTCAATGCTTCTGTCTCTTTGAAATCTGGAATTTTTCATGCTGTTGTGAATGGCCGTGATGTGTCCGTCTCGGTTGATGAGTTTCGTACTCTAATTTTGGTTCCTGATGATGGAGCCGAAATCAACCCAAGTACGGCATGAGATGAGTTTTCGGATGAGGCTAAGTTACATGTTATGAAGTACTTTGATAAGAATGCTAGTCTTTCTAGTTGTGTGTTGGCAGGGAATGTTTCACCAAAGGTAAAAAATTTCTTTAATTTCTTGTGGAACACGGTTGTCCCTCGTCGGGGTGGTCGTGATAAGGTGACTTGTTATGAGATGATGATAGTCAAGAAGTGGCTTGAGGGTGACACGGTTGTCCCTCGTCGGGGTGGTCTATACGACTTTGGACCTTCCTTACGGGATGTGGATTTCTCGGATCCTTGAGGAAAAGAGAGCGATTAACCCGGCTAACTATGGTGTTAATCTTAAGGATGAGATGGACGACACTTATTTAAAATTCATGAAAATAGCGGTCGTGGGTCAGGAGTTGGTATTTCAAGCAAAGGGTGGTTCGGTTGTTGATAAACGGATTGGTGTTGATTTTTCATCTCTTGAATACAAATTGGATTTGTTTATAGGGAAGGTAATGGAGCGTCTTGATGCGCAAGACAAAATTCTTGGTAATGTTATGGCAAAAACGGTGGAAACCGTAACCTTTGGGGGCACTACTCTCTCAAACCGTGACCATGGTGGGTTGGTTGTGAGTGACGAGTTGAACGCATGGATGTCGGAGGTTGATGGTCACCTTTTCAAAATTTAAAGGAATGTGATGGATGTCCAGCAAGAACGTTTTAGGCAACGGGATCGGATGGAATTCTTGGTAAGTCAAGGAGGTGCATTGGTGAAGAGTGGTGCGGAGATTCGAGATGGGATGCACACCATCTCTAATGCGATGGAGGCTCTATCGTTGAAAGTCCAAAACTTTGATGCGTGCCTCACCGCGCAAGCCACTCATGTTAAGAAATGCTTTGATCGTCTTGACACCATTGAGTACCGTACCCGACCCGGTTATGTCGACCCTACCATCCCTCGTCCTCCCCATATGCCTTAGTTTTTATCATCTTGGGTTGTTTGCACTTGAACTACTTACTCTATTTGTCAATTCGGTCCATTTTGGCTTGCTCTTATTTGGCCTATTGGCATTAAACTATCCTTTATTGTGGTTTGTAGTTTAATTGACATTATGTACTTGATTTTGCTTGCTTATGAATCGTTTAGTATTTCATATTAGCATATCTATTTCTTGCCTTGGAGTATATTATTCTAGCAATTTTTTTATCTTAGTTCGTGTCTTTTTAATGATGCCAAGAGGGAAAGAAATGATATGATTTGAATCTTTGCTTAAGCTTGTTCCTTGTCAAGACCCGTTATCTCTTAAAGTCTTTCAAGTTATAACTTTGGCTAGTTTGTTATGTTCTTGCGATCAACGTTAATACAACTTTGGTAGTATTTTGTTGAGGAGGAACTAAACTTAGTCACAAATCATTAGAGACTTGTCATCATCAAAAGGGGGGAATTTGTTGGACCTATGGTATAGTTTTGATAATGACAAGTGTATGTATTTGATAATGTGGTTAGTTGATAGATTTGATTTAATTAATATATCATATGCATGTAATTGTACTGTGTGCTTTAGTCTTATTATAGCTAACAACAATTACTAGTAAGGAGATCAAAGTTATAAGAGCTTGAGGCATAACTTTGAAGATTTCAGTAAGACAAAGTTATAGGAGCTTGAGGTATAACTTTGAAAGTTCATATACAAAGTTACAGCTATTTTGCTTATAACATTGAAGAAACAATTCAGGCAAGATCTACTTCAAATAACACAAGACTCAAGATGGAAGGTCTTTCTGATCAAGATAAAGCGATGATCCGTATACTGAAGATCTTTGTGAAGATTAGATAGTATAGGTCGTCATTCGGTAATTATTCCATTAGAGTGATTTTTATGTAAGTAAAGTTATAACTATTTCACTTATAACTTTACATACTAAGTTCAAAGTTATAGCTATTTCACCTATAACTTTGAATGACGAAATTGATGCATGATTTTGGAAACAAAATCTTTTAAATGCTTTCAAAAAGAGAAAAGAGTATTTTATATTTATTAAAAGTTTTATATAGTTAATGTATGGGTTTTTTTGTCAATAACAACCTTTAAAAAAAATTTTCTTCCAAACACCACCTTTAAAAAATGAAATTGTCAAACACAACCTTTAAAAAGATTTTTTTTGTCAAACACGACATTTTGGGCGAGAACTCGACATTTTGGTCATGGTTTGTCACCTTGCAATGGAGTGATTTTCCGTTGATGTTTGAGATAGCAAACGAGGTCGATTTGAAGTGTTCTTGGACTCGTTGAAATGGTGGGAGTACAGGCTTTCCAGGGTTTATCAACACGGTGTTCAAAGGTGGCCTTATGTGTGGTCAATTTATGTGTAAAGTAAGGCAGGTTAAAGAGGATTCTTGTAAGTCTGGGTTTACAGCGGGTAGTCGGGGGTCTTTCGTGGGTCTTTTAATGGGCTAATAAAGCTTTGTTTGGATAGAAATTTGTTATGTAGGTAAAGGGGAGTACAAGGTAGGTCGTAGTTGTGTTTTAACTGATGGTTGTTTGTTGAAAGTAATGTTTCGAGAAGAGTGAAGTGGAGGTGAAAACAAAACAAAAGAAAGTTGAAAGTATAATTTTTTGTGGGTCAATTTATTCCCCTTGAACCACTACTTGAAACCAACGACCGCCACAAAAAATACACAACTACAACCTAACATGTATTCCCCTCTAACTACATATCAAGTTTCAAACCAAACAAAGCATCATAACCCAATTAAAAGACCCACGAAAAATCCCATGACCGCCCGCTGTAAACTCGGATTTACAAGAACTCTCTTTGACCCGGCTTACTTTACACACAAATAGACCATACATAAGGCAACCTTGGACCACCGTGTTGATAACCGTTAAAAAGCCCTTACTCCCACCTTTCCAACGAGTCCAAGAACACTTCAAATCGACCTCATTCGCTATCTCAAACATCAACGGAAAATCACGCCATTGCAAGCTATCAAACTATGATCAAAATGTTTAGTCCTCGCCCAAACTGTTGTGTTTGGCAAAATAAATCTTTTTAAAGGTTGTGTTTGACAATTTCTTTTTTTAAAGGTGGTGTTTGGAAGAAAAAGTTTTTAAAAAGTTGTGTTTTACAAAAAAAAAAAACCCTTCATCTATTTATGAAATTCTATTGGTTAGTAATACAACTTATGCGTTGTCATGCTACCTAGGGTTTCTAATACATTCTATCTCATTTTGTTGTTTACCTAATAAGCCCACCTACTGGTTGTGCCATCTAGGTTTTCGAAATACCTAGGGTTTCTGCCTTCTAGGGTTATGTGCATATGGACAACAACCTAGGGTTGCGTGAAGAAGAGGAAAAGAGCCTCTTGGGCACGTTTTACTCTTTGGATCAAACTAGGGTTTTACAACATACTTTCACAACAATATTTTGAGATAAAAGCTAAATATCTTTCTTGAACAAAAAGTTAGGGTTTAGATTTTACCTCTTATATGCTTCAACTATAAATACTTCATTGATCTCGAACATTCAATAAGACTTTCATGCACATTTGAGAGAATTTTATAAATTGATTTTAAATAAATTTTGAGCAAAATATTTATTATTTTTATTGTTTGTTTCGAAAAACGTCAAGCATCAATCTTTGTCAAATCACTCGAGTGAAATACGTTATTGGATAATAGGACATTACATAATCTTACTTATTCATTAACGAGAATCTTTGTGAGTTATATAGTACTTTCTTATTAACGTAAGATAGTATAGAGTATTTAGCGATACTCAATCTGAGTTATAATCATTGTTGATTATACGAGTGGGTTGATAATTTTTGTAATCCGTAGAGAGATACTAAGAATTATTAATCAAGAATAGTGGACGTAGGTTTCGATTTGTGAAACTAAACCACTTCAAAGTCTCTTATGTCCCTCTTTATTTCTTAATTTCGTTACTCGCATAATTCATTTATTAATTAATTGGTTGATTTTAAATCAAGTAATTAACTATACATCATATAAATCGAAAAAGTGGGTCTAGATTTTAACACTCAATCCCCCCCCCCCCGCCCCCCCCCCCCTTCATTCGTATTCGATCAACATAGTCTACAAATTCCTTAAAATATAATTACTAAAATATGTTTACTGTTTATGAAATAATTGAAACGAGAATAATAGATTAATTATAATTACAAATGTTGTGAATTATATTAATATGGTCCATCTTATGTGATTATGAATTACTAGTTAATTTTTTGAATGTGATTTATATTTAATAAATAATGATATTTAAAAGGTCAAATATGCATTAATGTTGACATAAGGCTTGGAGTACGTCACATATCACTACATAATACAATTGACAATTGACAATTTTAAAATGGATCCAGTTTATTTATGGGGGCCGAAAATATGAGGCTAGTAAGCATTAGTGGGTGTTTATTTTATTGTAAAATAAACACAATGATTATGGCTAATCATTCTAGAACTAAAGCTACACTATTGATAAGACAAAAATGAGCAAAGTGGATTTGCTTCCATTGGTCCCTTTTGCGACACCCTTTCACGGCACACTCTTGTGTGCATAAGGGTTGTTTTTCTCATTTTTAATTATTGTCCCATCTTATTATTCATTCATACTAATTGATCTCACATCTCTCTACGTTAAGAACTTTCATTTTTCTTTCATTCTAATATACCCAAAAATCATTACTAGTTGAAGTAATATTTTGATATTAGAAATAGCTTTAAGGGTACTAATATTTATCTCTAGATTAGATAATAATAGAGTTAAGGGATTGTCAAGGTACAAATCCTTCAGGAGAGTTTCTAGTTTGAAGCTTGGATATCTTTCTTTCTTTTATAAGCTCAAGAACAATATTTGAAAGGTGTTCAAGTATTATGCCCACTTTATTCATACGACTAGGGAAAAACCACAATCCATTATCGCTTATAAGAATTCTTTAATACGCCCTAACATCCTTAATTCGATCATTACAACGCTCGAAGCCTCAAATATAAGTAGTCACATTAGCAAACTACGGTTCCTTAAGAATAAAAGAGAATTATTAATTCCAAACTACAAATGACCAATCACTTGGAAATCAGACAACCATTCAAATCATTTAGATCATCTAAAACTCAAAATGAATCGATTTTCATTTATGACAAATCTCCTCAAACTTTGGTTACCAACTCAATTACCCTAAAGCAAAGTCTCTTTTAGAATCCACCAATTAGAGACATCTAAATCCCAAATGATATCCCAAGCAACCGATATAATACTCAGCAACAACGAATATCATCTCGCTCAACTTGATTCCCAAAATAGCACTACACTAGCAAGCTCAATAAATGAAGCCACCAAGAGAGTACAATACCACCAACAGATTCATCCTAAGGTTTAAATCCGAATCCTATTCATGATCAAAATCAACACGAAGCTAGCTAACAACCTAATCATCTCACCACAGGAAAGACAATGACACCATGACATTGGAAACGATAGGAGATTTCGAGGGAAACACGAATGCGATAAGATCGGACAAAAATTAGAGGAACGCTAGAGGCAGGGAGCCAAAAACTAGATATTGGATGGATATAGCTATGAAGGTAGCCAAGCAAAGGAAGAGATAAGAGAAAACAATTTCCTAGGAATCTGGCTTAGTAGGAACTTGCATGAAAGGAAATGGAAAGGGATAATGGAACGAGAAAAAGGTTTAAGGTTTAATCCACAAAATTCCTTTTTCAAACTCAGGGCGATAGAAAGCAAATCATCTCAATAACAAAGGTCTTTTACAAGGGACCCTCGTACCACAAATCATCGGAGTAAGGTACACCTAGTTTTAACAAATCGATTACAACCCAATTCATCTGCCCTTTCATATAACACGGATTACCAATTGCGGAATTGCAACTCAAGCATAATAACATTCAATCAACTCCATAATTTGACACATTCCCAAAGGTTTCAAAAACCGAAGAACCAATAAGGAATTTTCCATACTAATCTCTTTTCAACTCCTACGGCCCACAAGGTAGAACACCGAACAAAACGTCATTATCAACATCATATAGCCCACGAGTTCATTATTAACAAAGTACAACCTCTAGTCAAACATCATCATTAACGTCCCAAGGTATTTCCATCATAGCTCACATCATCGAATCTCGCTCCTATCTATAATCCTCAAGTAATATGGTTCAACTTACCGAAACCTTACTACTTCAAACGAGTCTTCGATACCATAAGATAAGATCATATCTTTAAATCCAAGAACTATAGCCAAATGCTTTTCCACCAAGCCTATACTCACAACACACAATAGGAAGCCATGCACAAGAAGTCGCTTAACCTCAAAAGTATTTCGCACCTCAAGATATCATTTAAAGCTTCTCATTTACACCACTTAGACATATCATAAGTATGGTCTTCAAAACAATACTACACTTTTAAGTCCAAAAGATTAAATTATTAATGAGTTAAGAAATCCTAGCCAACTCATTCAACTTACACCATCGAATATCATGAACTATTTACACACAAGTCATGACAAGCATTTATACACTAAAATCATCAAACATATCTTACCATACTTGCCTCAAGGATCCCCACTCTCACCACAAGGGTGAACTTAGGTCTACACCATTTTCCTCAAATCACAAATTCATTCTAACAAACACTAATATTCCACAAAGTTCAAAATTCTTCCGACCAAGTACAATATACCACAAACAAATGGGTATGGCATCCACAAAAATGTTACAAGATGAAGGTAAGGATACCAATGGTAAGATGGAGGAACTATCAAGAGTAATTTCCAAGAGGCAAACAAAATGGAAGAGAAAGAAGCACCTAGATAGAAGGAAGAGAGCATAATACAATAAGGACGAGAGAATTCATAGATGAGGAAGAAATACACTTCAATTAGGCTTGTCAATCTTCAATCTTAGGTAGAGGATACTTCTTCTAGGTAACACATGATCCACCTTAAGACGGTAGATACAAACAAACATAACATCACTCAAAACAATCAACAAACAAGTTAGAACCTAACAAACATCAAGTACACCAAAGACTACCAAGTAAAGTCCTTAATTTCTACCCATCTCTCATTTATTATTTCAAGGTCAAGTAGTTTAAGTTTAGGGTTCACGTATGTGCGTCGGGAGCGATAAAGCTCTGATACCAACTGTGACAACCCTCGCGAATGCGGAAATAAAACATACAAGCATGTGATTTAATTAGCGAAACTACGGTGTTTTTAAAACTTTTTACATGCCAATAGAAAATACAAGGAGTGTCAAATATTACAAACCAATAAAAATACCACAAGAGTCGTAGTCTCTCAAAGTGTTAACAAAAGACAAAGTTATTAGCATCTAGCTAAAGAACGTCTAGAGGTGTTTCATCCAGGGACAACGCCCGCTAGCTCACACCCGAACCCAAAATATCAAGCAAAATGCCATCCAATCAAGCAACCTGTTCATCCATTAAAAACATGAACGCCACAGTCAGTGGGGAGTAACTCCGGGTTCTCCCAGCCATATCACATCAAACGTACATAGAAGGAAATACCAAAGTAGAAGCATGCATATATAGATATACATGTGAGATACGATAAGAATAGATAGGCAATTCAATATATAATGATAAAAGCATATAGAATACAAATCCGAATCCATCATGTGATTCAAAGACTCGGGGAAGACACTCTTAGGCAACCGAATACGCTCACTAGGGCTTGCATCTCACCGTTAGCGGTATAAGTTTGATAAGATTTAGACTCGACAAACAAACCATGCCAAGTCATGCAATGACCATGAATAATCAATCATGTAATCACGCATCCACACATAACAATACAATGATGAACCTCTCTCACGGTAAATGAACGCACTAGCACCACCGTGTACATGGCAAGTATGATTAACAGGCATCCACGGGAGAAAACATTCCCTGAACGCATATACGATTCAATCCATTTCGTATATAAAGACTAATTTCCTCCTGGTAGGACGACGATAATAACGGTTCCTAATCTAAACCTGGCCAGATTCTCGGAATCACATTTTCCAATTCGACATGCGATAAACGTTTCGCATCCAAGACTCGGTCAATCATAGACGCCTAGTACCCCAAATTCGGTCGATAATTCACGAAAGAGGCGGAAAAGAGCTCAAGCCTCATAACAAGCGGTACGCTACATGCAAATAACACCACCTCGCAAGTACACAACATTTGACGGCCGGGTCGATCAACGCATAGCGTTCGCCTCCCAACAACGTCGTCGTATGCCCACTAACACATGCAATTAAGCAGTAGGATACCTCCCTGTTCCGACATTCCAGCCTTATGAACGTGGAGGTAGCCAAGGGAATGAAGTACAAAGCACAAACCAAAATAGTGCTCAAACCCGTATCATTTGTAAAAAACCGACTCAAAGTGGGAACATACCAAAAACCGTCACAAAACATGAGAATAGGGAATCATATAAGTTTAAATATGATAAACATGAGTCAATACATGATACATAAGCATTAGAACAAGTTTATGAAGCATAATGAATAAAAACATAGATCACCTCTCCAAAACAACGTTGTTTGGAAACTAACGAAAATAAGGGTCCACTTCAAACGATCATAACTAGAGTTCTAGACATGACAATGCATAAATTCCAAATGGAGGTGATATCTTATCCTCTTACGGTTCCAACGAGATGTCACAAGCCCAAAACAAGCAAGTAACGAAGGAGATATGATCATTTTACGAAAAGGGGTCAGTGCAGGAAAATTACTGTCGGCAGCGAGTGACGTTGCCTGCGTCACCACGATGCAGCCTGCGTCCCACGACGCAGCCTGCGTCCCACGACGCAGCCTGCGTCCCACGACGCAGCCTGCGTCCCACGACGCAGCCTGCGTCCTACACGGGATTCAGGAACGATCAAATATCAACAAGTTACCAACACAAAAATCCTCATTTATCATCACAAACCATCAATTCTCATATCAATTAACAACTAACAACATCCATTAACAGCAACACAAGTCCTAATCATACTAACCATAATCTAAATACGATTACTAGCCTAGAAAACACATAAAACACGTAAATGATATCGAGTAACCCTTCACCGTTACCTTTTCGCTTCTTTAATCGATTTATAAACCTTCCTAGTCTCCACCTACAATTAGATATAATAAAAGATGAAAACAATTCACCTTTGAGAAAGACGGATAAATTGAAAAGCGAGAAAGACGGTATTTTTATTACCAATACGGATAGAGGAAGATGAGAAGGGAAGAATAAGACGAACTTACGTGAATTTGAGCGAGTAACGAAGGCGTAGGATCGATATTAAGACTTGAGCAAATATGGAGGCTAGGTTTTGGTGGTTTGTATGAGGAAGAAGAAGAAGATTGAATGAGGGAGTTAGGGTTGTGAGGGAGTATATGAAGAGTAAGTGGAAAAGTCAAGGAAAAAGTCAATAAAGTCAAAGACGGCTCAAGACGGGTTTTTCTTGAAATCTCGCGGAAATTCCAAATACGAACTCGGAAATTCTAAATTCGACTCGGAAAATTAAATTCCAAATTAAAACTAAAACTTGCTGAAAAGTATCCGTAAAATATTTTTACTAGAAAAATAGGGTACATTTACGGGTGTTACAGATGAAATTGGATTTAGAACATGCAAATAATTCATTGTGAGTTCGTAAGAATGATGTGTTCATTACAATCATAGATCAGATGGTCTAGCGGGCTTTTAGGCAATTTACTAGGTCTTAATCCACCATGTCATGCTTTGTCTATTCAATTCACGTATTTATACCTTGGAAAAGAATTCCATTCTAGTCAATGATTTTGATCAGGAATCGTTAACTATCGTTATAGTCCAAACATGCATAGACACAATGTTTTAAAAGCACAATTTCTTTTATCCATTTATCATCTTTTAATCAACCTAAAATGGCTACCCTACACCCTAGAAAAATGACTACTCACTCATGATGATGTTTAAATCTAAGATGATGTTAATAACAAAAACTAGGATAGACATGTTTATTTGATTTCGACAATATTTTAAGACTCTTTGATAAGTGATATTTTGTACTAATGTATCCCCCGTTTTAGCTCAATTTCTATACGATTTATGCACTTTGTTAAGTGATTAACGAGCTAATATTGCTATTCTAGTTGTTTTGCGTGTTTTGACTCGTTTTATAGGAAATGAAGCGGTTTTGCTATATTTTCTTACTATTTGGAGCAAAGGCACTAGAATATGAGTTTTCAAGGAACCGATGATAGCCATTTCACGATTTGACTATGATTCCGCTACATCCTTCCTCGAATGGACTTATCTTGGACTTTGAATTTGTTTCTCAAAGGAAAACATCAACCCAAGTCAAAGGAGGACTAGCCCAAGCCCAATTACGTGTTACATTGACCAAGACCAAGGCATAGGATTCCGTGCCCAAAGACGAAATTGGAAGAGACGGAAAAATCCATCTGGGTTACATACCCGATTGGATTACCACATACCCGATCGGGTATGTTTGCAGGTGGACGTCTCTTGGCTCTTCTTCTACCAAGCTTAAATTAAGTGCTTAAAAACCTTTGTCTAGGGTATGAATTTGGACGCGGATGTGCAGCCATGCAGCCCTATAAAAGCCAAGGATTAGCACACAAATAAACATGAATCAAAACACAACTTAGAATACAATTTACACAACTCACAATCTAGCATTACATCTTTCTTTTATACAAGTTTTAGTTCATAGTTTATGCAATTCTAGACTAGTTTTTACAGCAATTTCCTAGTACTTCTCTAGTGTTTCAATAAGTATTTGTCATTACATTGGGTTGGATATTTGTTCTTTACTTTCATTCTTATATAATCGTATTTCAATCTCGGTAATTTTCTATCCTTTACTTATGCAATCTTCATCATGAACTTTAATCTAATTAGTATTGTTCTCATATTATTGTTGTTAGGAAACTCATCTAAAAGTAATCTAGTCAAAACCGAAATATTGTTTAAAATGTCATATTGTATTTTGCCTAATCATATAATCATGAAATTCATCATTAGAATCATTATTAATATAATCACCGTAATCATTGTAGTACTTTTATTTCATAGTTTAATTTCCTACATCTTTTTCTTATTAATTTACTTAATCACATAAATTAGATATAACATTGTAAGATTATCATTGTGTAAATACAATAAATAAAGTTGTAATATTGAAATGACTTACTAGTTAAAATGAATTAAAAGAAGAGTCGATACCAATAGAACCACCTAGTTTGTTTCTTCCTTTGGTTGTGTCAAATTCTATAACTTTGTTTAGTGGCCATGAACAATTGTTTGTATTAGTCAATTTCCGTCTTTGTAACGAGAGTTGGGATGGGAATTAGGACTACCAATAGGGGTTTAGTGACCTAACCATGCTGAGAGGACGTTAGGACCCATTAAAAAGTCGGTACGAATCCGATAGGAATATACCGCTACAAGGCTTAGACAATCGTAGTAATTCTAATGTTGGTATCAATAAAACTTTTAAATCGTTTTACATGAATTTCTCTTTCACTATATCAATTTGATTAGATAGTTTATTTCATCGTTCTTAGATAGTTTATTTTACTGTCATTTTATTAGTTTAGTTAGGTAGCCTTTCAATACTTGTCATTTTAATTATCGTCAATTAGATTAGATTTATTTTATTGCAATTTACATACTTGTCATTTAAATATCGTCATTTACATACTTGTCATTTAAATATCGTCATTTACATACTTGTCATTTTATTTTATGTTAGTAGTTTAGACAACCACCTCAATTGACTCGGACTTAAATGAAAATCACTCCATAGCAATTCATAGTTAACACGTACTCCCTGAGGATCGACACCCTTTTTCCCTAATTACATTCCTTATGTTGTTAGCCTAAGTGTGGGTAATTATTTTTGTATCGGGACCGCGACATAACCGATCAAATTTTGGCGCCGTTGCCAGGGGGCACGGTTTTATTTATCTATGTATTGCTGATTTTTGTTTAAAAATTCTACCAATTTTAGGTGCAACCGTACCTTTAATCGTCACTAACTTTCCTTTTTGTGTTTTTCTTGTAGGTTGACAAAAATGGTGCTAAAAAAGGAAGATCCAAGGTACCGGGTTTTTGAACTTGCTAGTGGGATCCTAAGGGTCCATATGACTTTGATTGCTCTCATTGAGGGTAACCAATTTAGCGGTAAGCCAAATGAAAACCCATCACACCATATCCAAACCTTTTGTGAATTGTGTCAAACTTTTATGAGGGAGGGAATCACCCAAAACCAAATTAGAGAAACTCTTTTTCCTTTATCACTAAAGGGAGAAGCTAAATGGTGGTTCACCCATCGTTTAAAGGATGCCAGAAAACCAATGGGGTGGGAAGAGATCATCATCGCTTTTCACCGTAGGTTTAAACCTCAAACCACTATGTCAAACCTATCAATTAATTCACAAAAAGAAAGTGGGGAAGGTTCACAAAGTAATGGGGGAGAGCGAAAGAAAAGCTGAGTGGAAACTTCAAATGATGTTGACACTACCATTTCCTTAGCATGTCCCGTTCAACCAAACGAAACCACCCCAAAAAGTACTTTATATCGTCCGAAAGCTTTAAACCCATTTACCTCTGTAGGAGATGGTGACCTCGAAGCATTCAAAGCTTCGGAAGTATTTTTGAATGAGATTGCCATGGATGTTGGCAAGGGTAAATGAAAAACTCAAGGACGAATCAACCTCCAAGGAGCTCAAATCTCTTCACAAGGCTTAAGGAGGGATTCAAAGTCTAGCGTGACTTAAAAATGCGCTTGTCGGGAGGCAACCCGTCTTTCTCTTTATTTTCTCTTTTATGCATTCTTTATTCCACTTATTAGACAATGATTTGGACTACTTTATTTGGACTATCGTTTTTGATTTTGAGTTGTAATAGTTAGGAACAATTTTCGTTTTACTTGTTATTTTCATTTTTTATGCATGCTTAGTTGATAGTTTTTAGTACTTAGAATTGGAGGATCTATTGAGACGAGAAGGAGCTATCCTTGGCCCACGTTGCCAAGATTATTGAGGTTAGTAAGTATGTTCAAGGACATAGCCAAAAGGTAAGAGCAAGTGGTAAAGAAAAAAGAAACAAAATCCGGACCAGCAGACTTCCCTGATCGGATTCCTGTATACCCGATCGGGTAAGTTGCCTGCTTCGTATTTGTTCTAATTTCTTCTATAAAACTAACTTGCTTACCTTTGCTTGCTGCCATATTCCCGTGTTCTTCAACTTCAAGCTCAAAAATTTCTCAAAAACCTCCATTTCTTAGTCTTTTCTTACAAAATTTGTCACTATAGTTCATCCAAGGCAACATCTAAGCATTATCAAGTAAGGTAATTCTACTTTAGTTACTTCAATCTCTCTATTTTTTTCAGAAATCCAACATGAACAAACCCTAACCCAAATTTGGGGGTTCTTGATTTTACTTGAAAAACTTGTTTAAATTGGATTTCTAATGCTTCTTACATGATATAGAGTGAATATTAGTGATTAATTAGTATGCTTACTATGATTTGAATGCTCATATGCCAATTAGGATACTCATCTTTACTATATGCTAAGAACTCATGCTTAAATGGTAGTATAGTGCTTGAATTCATGCTCTATGATTTGCACTTATGATCTTATTATGTCAATTTAGCATTAGTACCTTTGAGTAGAGGCCAAACTCTTGATTCAAGTATAATGTTGCTCATCTTAGTGACATATTGTTATGCTTAAAAACATCAATTTGTGCTCAAAAGTAGCTTAATAATGTTTCACTAAGGTAGCTATGCTTGAATTTGTGCTTAAAGCCTAGTATTATAACACTTATGCTATCAATTTGTGTTTATAATGAAGTGTTCTAATACTAGCTTCTTTTAGCAAATGGCACCTACAATAAGGAGATCAAAGAGGGCAAGACCCTCCAACCAAGGAGAGAGTAGTAGAGCCCAAGAAGTGGACATAGAAATGATAGAAGCAGATGATCAAACCGGGAGTCAAGAAGAACAAGGAGCTATGCATGATCCTGACTTTCCGGATGTAGAATTTAGTTCAAACAAGCAATGGCAAAAATGGTGCATTATTAAAAGCAAAGGTATGAGAGCTACAAAGTTCCTCGATGTTTCTTCTTTAAGACACATGAAGCTTTATGAGCATGTTAAGGTGTTATTTAGGGGTCTAGGAATGAATGCTAGCATGAACTTTAGTTATAAGACTTACCCTCAATTAACCCTTGAATTCTTGAGCTCATTTGAGTTGCATAGGTCTAGGAATAGAGGCTCTATCCCCCAAGTCCGGTTCCGATTGTTTAATGATGACTATAGTATGGACTTAGGGACCTTTGCCAGCCAATTCGGTCTCACCTTTGAGGATACTGTTACCTCACCTCCCGAAAGCTTTGATGTTAGCTAGGTTTGGAGCGCAATCTCTACTTACCCTGTCTCTCGTTGGGACAATGTCCCACACCAACATATCCATCATCCCGCCATTAGAATCTGGCAAAGATTCATGGAATGGACCTTTTTAGGCCGAGCTAAACCTCATTTGGTGAGAAGGGTAGAGTTAGAAATCTTAGGAGGATTCTTGAATGTGAATGGTGAAGAACCATGGTCGATTAGTATTCCGTACTATTTTTCTGTTCAGTTAACTAAAGCTATTAATCCGAAGAACACCAGCATTGTTTATGGAGGTCTTATCACTCACCTTGCTATGCGAGTTTGTGGTTTTAACCAAGCCACCACTGACCTCCAGGCATTGACTAAACCTCCCACCGAGATGGGAAATGGGTTGGATTATGATTATTTTGTTCAGCTTAATTGGTTTCGTGTCTCTCACCCCCATATGATTTGGAGGATAGCTGGCCGTGATTCGGTCAAGTTGATCGCTGAGGTAAACCAGATTCCATTACTTAGGCAGCGTCCTCAACTTCAGGAGGGTGAGGCTATCTTAACCCGTCCCTCTTACTTTCTTCTTGTTGGGGATATTACCCCCAATGACCCCCCTGTTCAGATTAGATCCCACCGCCCTAAGGTAGGATCATCCTCTCAGTCGACCCATGCTACGGGCGACGTGACTGCCATGTTTGAAGCCTTAAACTTGTCCATTAATAGAATTCAGTCCGACCAGCAGCTTGCTTTGCACCCCATTTATGACCACTTTGCTAGGCAAGGTGTGATTAGACCTAAGGGCCCCCACCTGTCTTTTTATACTTGGCCCGAATGGGGGTATGGTACTACTTATGATGCAGGTGTGCAGCAGACCGGACCTGATTACTGTGGAACCGACTATGACGTTGAGAGTTTTGGAGGGTATAGAGGTGATTTTAGTGATCACCAAGTAGAAGAGTACCAGTCCTTAGGAGCCAGCAACCCTACCGGGATCATTGCTTCTAGTGGTAGCTATTATTCTGCAGATGATACCTACTATACAGATGCTTCTGGATCCGCATCCGAGCCGCCTCCTTCAGAGAGGAGAGGCCGTAGCTGGTGGCCTTTGAGATGAGATGATGAGCTCCCCTTGTTTATACTAGCTTGGGGGAGGCTAGACATTTTGTAAGATTTTCTTTCTTTTATTTATTTTTAGCATTTTTTTCTTTTTAGCCTTTTTCCCATTAGAATCTCATATTGTTTCTCTGTTCTATGTGCTACCAACCGTTTTTCGGTTTGTTTCTATTATAATTGCATGCACATTGAGGACAATGTGAAGTTTTAGCTTGGGGGAGGATTTGCATTTAGGACTTACTGCATTTAGGGTTGCATTTAGATTAGTTTTAGCTTATTTTCTAATTTCATTAGTTTAACTTTTCAAAAAAAATAAAAAATAAAAAAAATAAAAAAATAAAAAAAACGAAAAGATCATTTCCATCTTACATTTCTCAATTTATAGTTTTTATAAAGCTGATGTTTTGTTTCATATGAGGAATTGTGCATTCATGGGGATGTCTTGTACACAGTAGGTAGAAAATTGCATTTGAACTTAATTAAGCTTGATCTTGACTTTGGCAAGCTACTCATATTGTAAGGTAGAGCCTCCAGTGGTCGGTACATCTGAACCCGATCCCATTTTAGGAGTGAGTAGTTTCTCCTTATAGTCTGTGTCACATCAAAACGCATAAGTATGGTTTTTATTCCATTTTCTATAAGTATTACTGTCATGATCTACACTTTGAAGCCATTCAGTCTTGTTCACATTTCGCAAAAACACCCTTGTTTCTAGCTACATTATATTATTGCCTACCCTAGCTGAGCTAGTAACCGATTATATGTGTAGGGGTGTTCTGTGCTTTTGCGATGTTCTGATAATGCCACCATTTGGTGTGAACTTGTTGTCTCGGGATTGCTGATTCCCGTATTTCTCAAAGAGAAAAAAAAGAAAAGAAAAAAAAAGAGCTTTGAAAAATGAAAAATGAAAAATGAAAAATGAAAGAGAAAAGCTCAAAAGAAAAGAAAAAGAAGAGAAAAAACGCTTCCATGAAGAGAAAAGAAAGAAAAATTATGGGAAGTCGTAACTTGATTTTTCATGTTTAAAAAGCCAATATGCTGCTTTTGGCTTTGATTATTGTTGATGGAAATTGGTATGAATTGGATTGAGTATCCACTACACATCTGGTTTTTACTAGCTCGACTTAAGCTCCACATGACCAAAAATCGTTTGTCCACTTTCTTACCCAAATTTCCAAGCCTCTTCTTTATTTCTCTTGGCTTCTTACATAACATTTTGATCATGATTAGTCTTACTTGGTGATTTTGGATTGTCTACCATACTAGACTGCGGGCACATTCTTATAAGTTGTAGATAGGAGAGTGTCACTTCAAATTTGAACCAAAATTTCCTATTTCACAAAAATTTGAGTGAAGAGTGTACCGTGAGAGTCCATTGTCAAAAGATCATGCAAGAGCCGAAAAAGTCCAAAGAATATTTTCTATACTACGCCGTTATGTAAATCTCAACCATGATTCGCATTTTCCTTCGCCCTTGTTGTTACGGGTTTATGATACATCTACTTGTTAAGAGCTTATTTTTGAGATTTGTAAGATAGGTTGATCATTGCTTGCTACCCTTGTCCTGGTTATGATTGTTATGTTTGCTTGAGGACAAGCAAGGGTTTAGCTTGGGGGAGTTTGATAAGAGATATTTTGTACTAATTTATCCCCCGTTTTAGCTCAATTTCTATACGATTTATGCACTTTGTTAAGTGATTAACGAGCTAATATTGCTATTCTAGTTGTTTTGCGTGTTTTGACTCGTTTTATAGGAAATGAAGCGGTTTTGCTATATTTTCTTACTATTTGGAGCAAGGGCACTAGAATACGAGTTTTCAAGGAACCGATGATAGCCATTTCACGATTTGACTATGATTCCGCTACATCCTTCCTCGAATGGACTTATCTTGGACTTTGACTTTGTTTCTCAAAGGAAAACATCAACCCAAGTCAAAGGAGCACTAGCCCAAGCCCAATTACGTGTTACATTGACCAAGACCAAGGCATAGGATTTCGTGCCCAAAAACGAAATTGGAAGAGACGGAAAAATCCATCTGGGTTACATACCCGATCGGATTACCACATACCCGATCGGGTATGTTTGCGGGTGAACGTCTCTTGGCTCTTCTTCTACCAAGCTTAAAAGAAGTGCTTAAAGGCTTTGTCTAGGGTATGAATTTGGACGCGGATGTGCAGCCATGCAGCCCTATAAAAGCCAAGGATTAGCACACAAATAAACATGAATCAAAACACAACTTAGAATACAATTTACACAACTCACAATCTAGCATTACATCTTTCTTTTATACAAGTTTTAGTTTATAATTTATGCAATTCTAGACTAGTTTTTACAGCAATTTCCTAGTACCTCTCTAGTGTTTCAATAAGTATTTGTCATTACATCGGGTTGGATATTTGTTCTTTACTTTCATTCTTATATAATCGTATTTCAATCTCGGTAATTCTCTATCCTTTACTTATGCAATCTTCATCATGAAGTTTAATCTAATTAGTATTGTTCTCATATTATTGTTGTTAGGAAACTCATCTAAAAGTAATCTAGTCAAAACCGAAATAATGTTTAAAATGTCATATTGTATTTTCCCTAATCATATAATCATGAAATTCATCATTAGAATCATTATTAATATAATCACCGTAATCATTTTTGTAACACCCGGAAATGTACCCTATTTTTCTAGTAAAAATATTTTACGGATACTTTTCAACAAATTTAAGTTTTAATATAGAATTTTATGTTCCGAGTCGAATTTAGAATTTCCGAGTTCGTATTTGGAATTTCCGCGAGATTCCATAAGAATCCCGTTTTGAGTCGTCTTTGAGTTTTCTTGACTTTTGAGTCGTCTTTGACTTTTGTTGACTTTTCTTTATAAATATCACACTACCTCCTTAACCTATTTTCATTCACCCAAACTCAAACTCAAAACCCTTTCTTCTTCCTTAAGAAACTTGCCTCCCTCTTGATTTTCGATCTTTGAATCATCCTAGCGCATTCGTTACTTGATAGAATTCACGTAAGTCCGTCTCATTCTTCTCCCCTTACCTTCCTCTATCCGTATTGATATTAAAATCATCGTCTTTCTCGCTTTTCAATCTTTCCGTCTTTCTCAAGATGAATTTCATTCATCTTTTATGATCTTTATGTAGGTGGTGACCTCCAAGATCTCGACAAAGACTATTACCTTATTGAAGAGGAGCTTGACGATTAGTAAAGACGCTTGAAGGTAACGGTGAAGGGTTACTCGATATCATTTACGTGTTTTACGTGCTTTATATGTTAGAAATCGTATTAGAATACGATTAGGAAGCCTAGAATTCATGGTATGATTAATGAATGTTGTTATATGATGAATATTGATGATGTATATTGATTGTTGATGATTATTAGAAGTATATTTGAGAATTGAAATGATTTGGAAATGAATTGAAGACTCACGGGTGAAGGGGTGTTCCCAGCCGGTCGACCGGCCGCCGGTCTGACCACCGGCTGAGAACACTCCAGTAACATTTTTGGAAAATTGGAATTTGTATGATGAGGTGCTCTGTGCCGGTCCACCGGCCGCCGGTCCCCTAACCGGCCTAGACCACTTTTTTCTGTTTTTCTATGATTTTGGATTTTTGCCTGTGTTCTGAGCCGGCCCACCGGCCACCGGTCCCCTACCCGGCCTGGAACACGGCTGTATTGTTTTCCTATAACTTCAAAAACTCGTAATTTATAATAGTTCGCATGATCCGTTTATCGTATAATTTTACGTAGAGTCTTATAATATTCATGTTTTGGATATATGATATCTTATTCGCTTGTATCACATGTTT
>JAIUZE010049282.1:8473-23735 GCA_022085475.1 Heliosperma pusillum
TGTTTCTAGACGTATTGGTCTTTCATGTTTGATGATTCTATTAATCTTAGAAGGTGAGATGCAAGCCGGCTACGGTTGATAGAGTTTGGATTACCGGTTGTTAACTGATTCACATGATAGCTTGTATGATTAGGGTTGAGTTGTATTATGGCCATGTTTTAAATGTAACCTCTGAGCTAAGATACTAGCTTCCCTACCCCGTGTTATAGGTTGTTAACCGATTCACATGATAGTTTGCATGAGTAGCTTAGCCTTCATATGCTAGGTTATATGTTAGTTATTTGTTTCATAACATGAAAAGCATATCGTATATGTTAAGGCTTTGTATTTTCCATATACATCTCTTTTATGTTATTCATTTTTTATTAAACTCGACATTTCGTGGCTGGGAGAACTCGGAGTTACTCCCCACTGACTGTGGCTTCCGTGTTTATATTTAATGCGGTTGGCAGGTTTGTGATGCATACTTGGGTACATTGACGAGCTAGCGAGTGAAGTATTACCTTGGACCTATATTCGGTTCTTAGGATTGTATTATATTATACACTCTTTTATTTCCGTATTTATACGGAAAATATGTCTCCCGTTTTAGACACTTCTTATGTATAATATTATTTCCTTTTTGTTATGAACCTTTTTCTTTAAGACACCTTTGTTATGATGAATATATTTAATAGTAGGTTCCGGTTTTAAAATTTACCGATTTTCACTAAAGTGAACCTATTAGAAACGTATTCTCATCTTTTATGTATTTAAATTATTTTTTTTCTTTCCGCAAATTTGAGGGTGTCACAGTTGGTATCAGAGCATTTTCGCTCCCGACGCACGTTTGTGTACCCTTGCATAAATAACTTGACCTTAATAAAATAATAAACTTGTGAGATAGAATGGTAGGATGGGTAGATTAGGATTATGTTGTAGTCTCTTTGTGCTTGCTAAATGATAAGTACTAATATGTGTTTTCTTTTGCAAGATGCCTCCGAGAATTGACAACACGATCCTAGCAGCTCTTACTCTTATTATACAGAATCAGCAAAATCAACAAAATCAACAGCCGAATCCTATTCCTAATCCTCCTCACGACCATGAAAGACCCGGAAGTTATACATGGGTTGCTTCACAACTGTCTAGGAGCAAAGCCAAAACCTATGGTGGTGAAGTAGATCCCATCGAGCTTTCGGAATGGATACGGGAAATGGAGAAGAACTTTTCTTTTTATGATGTTCTTGAAACGGATAAAGTCCTTCTTGCTTCCCACTTCTTAGTGAAGGAAGCTGATCAGTGGTGGTCACTTTCTGGCCCTACTTCTAAGTTGGAACCTGGTTTTGGTTGGACTCGTTTCCGTGAGCTATTAGAGTCGAGGTTCTACCCTGATGAATTGAGGCAGCAGAAACTGAAGGAATTCATGGACTTCAAACAGGGAAGACTCTCAGTTCAGGAGTTCACGACCAAATTCAACGAGTTGGCTCATTATGCCACTCGGCTTATTAAAGTGGAGGAAGACAAGGCATTCTTTTACCTGGGAAAACTTTCTCCTCAGGTAAAGGGCAAGATCAGTAGGGGTTCTACTTCCTTTGTCTCTATTTACAACGATGCTATATGGGCAGAGAGTTCAATTCGCGAGATTGCCAACGAGGCTCGTACCTCGTATGTTGCTCCTAATGCTTATGGTAAGAGACCGTTGTATCCTACTTCTCGACCTTCCTTTTCCTCCTCTTACTCAAACAAGAGGAAGAATTTTCAGAGTGGACAAGCAACTCAGAGTAACCGTCTATTCTTCCCGAGCAACAACAACGATCTTAAGGGTCGTATCTGTTTTGGGTGCAAGATGCCTGTGCATCCCGGTGTGGGCTGTTTCAACAAACCATTTGTGTGCTTTATTTGTTAGAAACCGGGACACAAGGCTAATGTATGTCCTGATAGGAAGAAGACAGCTTCTGCACCAGCTACTTCTGGGAGACCGAAGGGTCGAATTTTCATCATGAGCCGCGCTGAGGCCGATGCTCAACCAGACATTGTGACTGGTATGTTTTCAATTTATGAAATACCGTGTTTAATTTTATTTGATACGGGAGCTTCTTTGTCCTTTAGTTCGATGAGACTATCCGATAAATTACCTCTCAAAGCTTCAATTGGAGAAAGTACTCCTATATCTTTACCGTCCGGAGATGTGTTTTCATGCTCTTATGTTCATTCGGACATTCCTATATCAATAAACGGATCTACTTTTCCGGCTAATCTCCTTCGGTTCCCTCTTGAAGAATTTGATATCATTCTGGGCATGGATTGGTTATCTACATATTATGCTCGATTTGAATGCCGTGACCAGAAGATTATTCTCAAAAGCCCTTTAGGTACCCGTGTATCCTATCAAGGAGTTCGAAAACAGACCACTGTGAAAGTTGTTTCGGCTATGAAGATGGTAAAAGCTATCAAGAAAGGTTAAAAAGCGTTCTTATGTGTTATGACTACTTCTACCACTTCATCTTTGCCTTCATTGGAAGATGTGCCAATTGTTCAAGAATTTCCAGATATTTTTCCCGCTGAATTACCCGGAATTCCTCCTGAAAGAGATGTTGAATTTTCCATTGATCTAGTTCCTGGAACTGGACAAATTGCTAAAGCTCCTTATCGTATGGCTCCTTCCGAATTGAAAGAGTTGAGAATCCAATTTGATGACTTGATTGAGAAAGGCTTTATTAGGCCTAGTGTTTCTCCTTGGGGTGCGCCCGTGCTCTTTGTCAAAAAGAAAGACAGTTCTATGCGACTGTGCATTGATTATCGTGAGTTGAACCGTGTCACAATCAAAAATAAATATCCACTTCCGCGTATTAATGATCTCTTTGACCAGTTACGTGGTGCTTCAACTTTTTCAAAGATTGATCTTAGATCGGGTTATCATCAAATTCCCGTTCGTGAAGCAGATATTCCCAAGACTGCTTTTAGCTCGAGGTATGGTCATTTTGAATTTAAAGTGATGCCATTCGGTTTGACTAACGCTCCAACAATATTCATGGATCAGATGAATCGTACCTTCAGCGAGTACCTCGATAAATGTGTTGTAGTATTCATTGATGATATTTTGATCTTTTCTAAATCTAAGGAAGAACATGCTGATCACCTCCGAACCATTTTGGGTGTTCTTCGACGCCAAAAATGGTATGCTAAGTTCTCTAAATGTGAAGTCTGGTTGCCCGAGGTATCTTTCCTTGGTCATGTCATTTCAAAAGACGGTGTTATGGTCGATCCAGCTAAGATTGAGGCCGTGGTGGAATGGAAGAGTCCAAAAAATGTGTCCGAGATTCGGAGTTTCCTTGGTTTAGCGGGTTATTACCGTCGGTTTGTGAAAGATTTCTCTAAATTAGCAAGACCGATGACTTAATTGCTAAGGAAGGAAGCAAAGTATATCTGGACCGATGAATGTGAAAATGCCTTCTTGGAATTAAAGAAGAGATTGACTACCGCACCGGTGTTGACTTTACCGGATGATGAAGCTGATTATGATGTCTATTGTGATGCTTCTAAGCATGGTTTGGGATATGTCTTAATGCAGAATAGAAAAGTCATTGCATATGCTTCTCGACAACTCAGGGTTCATGAAGTGAACTACCCGACTCATGATCTTGAGTTAGCAGCTGTGGTGCATGCATTGAAAACTTGGAGACACTATCTTATTGGAGTTCATTGTCGAATCTATACCGATCATAAGCGAATCTATACCGATCATAAAAGCTTGAGGTGCATCTTTACTCAGAAGGAGTTGAATATGAGACAGAGAAGATGGTTAGAGTTAGTGAATGATTATGATGCCGAGGTTATTTACCATGAAGGAAAGGCAAATGTTGTGGCAGATGCATTGAGTAGAAAGACTAGTCATTCATTAAATGCTCTTAGTACTTTACCCGATGAACTGGTAACAGAATTTCAGAAGCTTAATATACAGTTTGTTGGGAAAGGATTCGATTATCTTGGTGCTTTGACTGCGGAACCCGATTTCTATCGAGAGATTCATACTTGTTTACCGGAGGATGCTACTTTCATCGCCATACGAGCAAAAATACTACTTGGGCAAGCTAAGGATTGTGTGGTGGATAATGATGGGTACCTTCGTTACCATGGTAGAATGTTTGTTCCGAGAAGTGCCGAGTTGAGAAAGAGAATACTTGATGAAGCTCACCTTTCTCCTTATTCTATTCATCCTGGCGGTGACAAAATGTATAAAGATTTGAGACCACAGTTTTGGTGTCCTAGGATGAAGATTGAAGTAAAGGAGTATGTTAGTAAATGTCTTACTTGTCAGAAGGTGAAGATCGAACATCAAAGACCCGGAGGTTTGCTACAACCTTTGGAAATTCCTCTTTGGAAATGGGAGTCTATTTCTATGGACTTCGTGATGGCTTTACCTAGAACTTCTAGTGGAAAGGATGCCATCTGGGTTATTGTCGACCGTCTAACCAAGTGTGCCAGATTCGTGCCTATCAATGAAACTTGGAGGATAGATGTCTTAGCTGGTGCCTATGTGAAAGAGATAGTACGCTACCATGGAGTCCCTAAAGATATAGTTTCAGATCGTGATCCGAGATTCTGTTCCCGATTCTGGACGGCTTTACAAGAAGCCATGGGTAGTAAGTTGTTGATGAGCACATCATTTCATGCCGCTACTGATGGTCAAACTGAGAGGATGATCCAAACTTTGGAAGATCTTCTCCGGGCTTGTGCCTTAGACTTTCACGCTTCTTGGGAGAAGTGTTTGCCTCTGGTTGAATTTTCATATAACAACAGTTACCATGCTTCTATCAAGATGGCACCATACGAGGCTTTATACGGTAGGAAGTGCCGTAGTCCGGTTTGTTGGGATCAAGTCCAGGATGATCATATGTTGAGTCCCGACATAGTGACTGAAACGATTGATCAAGTTCAAGTCATTCGTGAGCTATGAAGCCCGCTCAGATAGACAAAAATCCGATGCCGATGTCCGTCGTCGCCACTTGAAATTTGATGTTTATGGACCGAGTCATTCCTTAAAGTGTCACGATGGAAAGGAGTAAAACAGTTTGGAGTGAAGGGAAGTTGATCCTAAATATTTGACCGTTTCGTGTGCTTAAGAGAGTTGGTCCGTTGCTTATCGGTTGAATTTACCCTCCTAACTTGAGTAAATTTCAGATGTGTTCCTGTTTTCCTCAATTTAAGAGTATATTAGTGATCCGAGTCATATTATTCAAGAAGAAGTGTTTGGACTTGGAACCTAATTTGGCTTTGGAAGAAAGGCCGATTCGTATACTTGAAAGGGCTAACAAGCAACTCAGAAACAAAGTGGTACCCTTAGTTCGTATTCTTTGGCGTTGTGGAAACGTTGAATTAGAAACTTGGGAACCCGAAGCTAAAATGTTAGCTAAATATCCCGAGCTCTTTGCTTGAGGTAAATCTCCTTCTTTCTTCCCTCTTTCTATTCGATTTATTCTTTCGAATATTCCGTTCCTTCTATCGAATATCATCTCTTATAGATAGATTATTAGAAGCTGTAGTTAGAAATTTTAGGCATAGATAGTAGAGTTATTACCTTTACTATAGAATTTTTGAACTAAAAGCTTTTGGAAATGTTTGATGATTTCAAGTATTTTTACCGTCAAGGAGTGTTGAGACTTGTTATTGGAGACGTTCGATAACTAGTTTCTCATTTGTTGATGCGAAAATGTATCTTTTAAAGTCTTTGACTTGGGACGTCGATGTTCTTAACTGCAGGCGAGAACCTTCCGCCCCATTGATAAGACCCTGTATTTTTATTACAAATATATTTTTAAAAGGTTTGAAATAGACCTACATATATGTCACATTCCTCCTTCTAAGTTTCGAGGACGAAACTTTTTAAAAGGAGGGGTGATTGTAACAACCCGTAATTTGAAAGACATAAATTATATTTAAAAAAATAATAAATTTAATTTATTTTAATTTATTACGATTTATTTGAATTTATTATAATTTAATATAATTATTTTGAATTTATTCGGAATTAAAGAGTAGGTTTTACGGTTTAACCCCGAACGTCATTTAACTATTCCCGAGTCAACTTAAGTCCCGAAACAAACCCGAAACCCGACTCCTGCATGAGTCACACGCCCAAAATCACCTTTGTCCCTCATATTAGATCTTTTGATTAAACTAATAATAATATCTAAGATATTTGTAACTTTATCAATCTGTCAGTTTAAATTACGCAAATCGCTTAAAAATAGACCCGACAACTCCCTCTTCTCCACGGCTCTTCCTCTTCCTCTTAGGATTAGATATTTTCCTTTCTTTTGATTAAACTAACATAATATCTAAATAATATCTAGATATTTGATTAAACTAAAATAATATCTAATAATATCTAAATAATTACCATATATATTTATAAAACCCGAGTCAATCCCGTAACAACAAGTTCAAAACCCGACTCCCGTAATTCCCTATATTTACACGGCCCAACCCCATTCTTACTCACTACTTATCTTTTCATTTTACATTAAATCAACTTAATATCTAATTAATACCTTCTTTAATATAATCATAATCATTCTTCGTGTTCTTGATCGTTCTTGATCGTTCTTGAGCAAAATCGTCACAAAACCTTCGTTACTTAGTCAAATCCGTCCTAACTTATATTTCTAGAGTCTCCTCTCCGCTCTTCATCTCCATGTACATTTTATTTTCAATTCCGACAAAATCGTTTTCAACACTTTAATGGTTGAAATCAAGTTTTAATTCTAATAATGTTATTTTTGTCATTTCTTATAGGAGAAGATTATGAAGACGAGTTTGGTGACTCGTATATTTTAGAAGAAGATTAGTAGACGGGTTTTTAGTTCTTATTTTGGTGCTACTTGGTTTTGTGCTAGGTAAGGTAACGATTACCGAGTTACTCGACGAATTAATGTCACATGTTTTTATTGTTTTTGTTATGTTATTATTATTTACGGTTTTAAGTAGTAACATGATAAGTTGTTATTATTATTATGTTGTATGAATTTTTAACATATTTAGTGTTTTTGATATGTTGGATGATTTGTTCATAATCATAATTTTTAGTATGAATGATGGTTGAATTAGTTGTTAAAATGGATGTTGTTAATTAAAACATGTTAGAAATAATTTGGAGTTGTTGATTGGTGTTGGCCGTGTAGGGTGGCTGAGAAACCGACCCAAACCAGCCCGGTTCAGCCCGGTTCAGGCCGGTCCAGGCCGGTTCAGACCCGGTCTGGGTTGGTCCGTGATTTGGCCTTTGGGCTTGTGTCGATACTTGATTGTTTTGTTGTTGTTTTGACGGGTTTTAAATATGTTAAGCATGCGGGAAATATTAAGAAACGGTGTTAGAAATAGTTGACCAAAACCGGCCCAAACCAGGCCCGTGGGCCCAGTCCAGGCCCGGTTCATATCTCGGCCCAGTCCAGCCCGGATGACTTTGAGTCCCTCTTTGGACTTGTGACGGTTTTTGAGTTTAGTGTTATTATTATATCATGTTTTGTAATATTTAGCAAGTGGGAAATTTTAATAAGTAAATTATTTAATTAAACGGTTTTTCATAATGTTATTATTTCTCACATGTTAGAAATTATAGCATGAGATTGTAGTTTAATTGGATATCCTTTAAGTCAAGCGGGTTTTGTAAGAATTAATAATTCACATGTTAGAAATTTGAATAAAATAGCATGAAATGAATATGATGTTCTTATGTTAAGCCTAAATGGCTAAAGACTCTGTTTCTAGCCGGTTTGACCAAACGGGTTTGGTCAAACTAAGATCTAGTCAGCCCCGTTTTGACTGATGACCCGTCGCGGGACTCGGGTCGGGGATTTGTCTTCAGGTAAGGTTTTATTTAATGAATGAATGAATGAGCCTTAGTAGATATGAGGCGATATGATATTTGAATGTGATTTATATGCAATTAGTCACATGATAGGAAGTTTTTCCCGTGACTGTTTAATTGTATGATATATGTCGTGTTGACTAAGTACCCATAGAGAATTATGATTATATGGCGTCTTGACCATTCTAATTCTAGATGAGTACCTTGGACCATGACATTGATAGGTCTTACTATCTTTAACGAGTATATGTTCACCGTTGATAGCTTTTGTGTTCCCGCCTTGGTGGGTTTATATCCAAGCCGGGGCATGGCGCCTAATTGCTTCCACTTTGGGAATGGAGCCAGCTTAAGTACTAGCCAACTCTGCTTAGGGGGTCGCCTAGTAGAGATTCTCATGTACTTTTGGTCATGAGACAGGGAATGGGTTAGCTGTTGTCGCTAGGTCTGATCAGTCTAGGACTAGGATGTTTTCCTACCTTGTGGTATAGCCTCGAGTTACAGAAGTCAACTATTGGCCGTACTAAGAACTTATGCCTGTTTCTAGACAATTTGGTCTTTCATGTTTGATGATTCTATGAATCTTAGAAGGTGAGATGCAAGCCGGCTAAGGTTGATAGAGTTTGGATTACCGGTTGTTAACTGATTCACATGATAGCTATTATGATTAGGGTTGAGTTGTATTATGTCCATGTTTTAAATGTAACCTCTGAGCTAAGATACTAGCTTCCCTACCTCGTGGTATAGGTTGTTAACCGATTCACATGATAGCTTGCATGAGTAGATTATCCTTCATATGCTAGGTTATATGTTAGTTATTTGTTTCATAACATGAAAAGCATATCGTATATGTTAAGGTTTTGTATTTTTCCATATACATCTCTTTTATGTTATTCATGTTTTATTAAACTCGACATTTCGTGGCTGGGAGAACTCGGAGTTACTCCCCACTGACTGTGGCTTCCGTGTTTATATTTAATGCGGTTGGCAGGTTTGTGATGCATACTTGGGTACATTGACGAGCTAGCGAGTGAAGTATTACCTTGGACCTATATTCGGTTCTTAGGATTGAATTATATTATACACTCTTTTATTTCCGTATTTATACGGGAGATATGTCTCCCGTTTTAGACACTTCTTATGTATAATATTATTTCCTTTTTGTTATGAACCTTTTTCTTTAAGACACCTTTGTTACGATGAATATATTTAATGATAACTTCCGGTTTTAAAATTTACCGATTTTCACTAAAGTGAACCTATTAAAAACGTATTCTCATCTTTTATTTATTTAAATTACTTGTTTATCTTTCCGCAAATTCGAGGGTGTCACATCTTTTTTTCTTTTTTTCTCTTTCACATCAAAACCCGGAAATCAGTAATCCCGAGACAGCTCACACCAAATGGTGGCATTATCATAACATCGCAAAATCATAGAACACCCCTACACATATAGTTGGTTACTAGCTCAACAAGGGTAGGCAAAGTTATAATGTAGCTAGAAAGAAGGGTGTTTTAGTGAAATGTGAACAAGAGATTGAATGGCTTCAAAATGTAGATCATGACAGTAATACTTATAGAAAATGGAATAAAAACCATACTTATGCGTTTTGATGTAACACAGACTATAAGGAGAAACTACTCACTCCTAAACTGGGATCGGGTTCAGATGTACCGACCACTGGAGGCTCTACCTTACAATATGAGTAGCTTGCCAAAGTCAAGATCAAGCTTAATTAAGTCCAAATGCAATTTCCTACCTACTGTGTACAAGACATCCCCATGAATGCATAATTCCTCATAATAAAACGAAACATCAGCTTATAAAAACTATAAAATGAGAAATGTAAGATGGAAACGATCTTTTCTTTTTGATTTTTTCGATTTTTTCAATAAACTAAAAAGAAACTAAGAAAATAAAAAGAAAATAAACTAAAAAGAAAACTAAAAATCTAAATGCAATCCTAAATGCAGTTCCTAAATGCAAATCCTCCCCCAAGCTAAAACTTCACATTGTCCTCAATGTGCATGCAATTATAACAGAAACAAACCGAGAAACGGCTAATAGCACATGTAACAGAGAAATAATATGAAATTCTAATGGGAAAAGGGCTTAAAAAGAAAACTAAAAATGTGAAAAATAAAGAAAAGAAATAAAATTCTTACAAAATGGTTAGCCTCCCCCAAGCTAGTATGAACAAGGGGAGCTCATCATCAAATCACAAAGGCCACCAGCCACGACCTCTCCTCTCAGAAGGAGGTGGCTCGGGTGCGGATCCAGAAGCATCTGCATAGTGGGTATCATCTGCAGAATGATAACTACCACGAGAAGGAAAGATCCCGGTTGGGTTGCTGGCTCCAAAGGTCTGATACTCTTCCACTGGTGATCAGGAAAATCACCTCCATACCCTCCAAACCTCTCGACGCCATAGTCGGTTCCACAATAATCAGGTCCGGTTCGCGGCACACCTGCACCATAAGCAGCACCATACCTCCCCTCGGGCCAAGTATAAAAAGACGGGTGGGGGCCCTCGGGTCTAATCACACCTTGCCTAGCAAAGTGGTCATAAATGGGGTGCAAAGCAAGCTGTTGGTCGGACTGAATCCTATTGACAGACAATGTTAAAGCTTCAAACATGGCGGCTACATCGCCTTCAGCATGGGTCGATTGAGAGGATGATCCAACCTCAGGGCGGCTGGATCTAAGCTGAACAGGGGGGTCAATGGGAGTGATATCCCCAACAGGAAGGTAGTAGGTAGGTCGAGGTAAGATAGCCTCACCCTCTTGAAGTGGAGGTCGCTGCCGAAGAAATGGAATTTGCTCTAATTCGGCGGTCAACTTGACCGAATCACGGCCAGCAATCCTCCAAATCATATGGGGGTGAGAAGCACGAAACCAGTTGAGCTGAACAAAGTATGCATAATCTAACCCATTTCGCATCTCGGTGGGAGGTGTAGTCAATGCCCGAAGGTTGGTGGTGGCTTGGTTAAAGCCACAAACTCTCATAGCTAGGTGAGTAATAAGACCTCCATAGACAATGGCTGTGTTCTTGGGATTAACAGCTTTGCTCAACTGAACAGCAAAATGATACGGGACACTAATAGACCATGGTACATCACCATCCACATTCAAAAATCCTCCTAACATTTCTAACTCTACTCGTCTCACCAAATGAGGTTCAGCACGACCCAAAAAGGTCCATCCCATGAATCTTTGCCAGATTCTAATGGCGGGATGATGTATATGTTGGTGTGGGACATGGTCCCAACGAGAGACAGGGTAAGTCGAAATAGCACTCCAAAGCAGGCTAACATCAAAGCCTTCCGGAGGTGAGGGAACAGTATTTTCAGTGGTGAGACCAAAATAACTAGCAAAGTTCTCCAAGTTCATACTATAATCATCATTGAACAAACGAAACCGAACTTGAGGCATAGTGTTTCTATTTCTAGACCGATGCAACTCGAATGAGCTCAAAAATTCAAGAGTTAATTGAGGGTAGGTCTCATAGCTAAAGTTCATGCTAACATGCATACCTAGACCCCTAAATAACACTTTAACATGCTCAAGAAGTTTCATATGCCTTAAAGAAGAAACATTGAGGAACTTTGTAGCCCTCATACCTTTGCTTTTTAGAACGCACCATTTTTGCCATTGCTCCTGTGAGCTAAACTCTACATCCGGGAAGCTAGGATCATGCATAGCATTCCCTTGATTTTGTTCATCAGCTTCAAGCATTTCAATATCTTCCTCTTGTGCTCTACTACTCTCTCCTTGAGTGGAGGTTCTTGCCCTCTTTGATTTCCTTAGTGTAGGTGCCATTTTCTACAAATAACTAGTATTAAAACACTTCATTTGTAAACATAATTTGATAGTCATAAGTGTTATAATACTTAGCTTTAAGCACAAATTCAAGTATAGTGACCTTAGTAAAACATTGTCATGCTATCTTTTAAGCACAAATGGATGTTTATAAGTATAGCAATATGTTAATTAGGTGAGCAACATATACTTGAATGAATTTGGCTACTACCTAAAGGTACCAATGCTAACTTAACATGACAAGATCATAAGTGCATAGTATAAAGCATGTATTCAAGCATCATACTACCACTTAAGCAAAAGTTGTTAACATATAGCAAAGATGAGTATCCTAATTTAGCTAATGGGCATCCAAATCAAAGTAATCATCCTAATTAATCACTAGAATTCACTCTATAGCATGTAAAAATCATTAGAAATCCAATTTAAACAAGTTTTACAATCAAAATCAAGAACCCCCAAATTGGAGTTAGGGTTTGTTTATGTTGGATTTCTGAAAAATATAGAGAGATTGAAGTAACTAAAGTAGAAATAACTTACTTGATGATGATTAGAAGTTTCTCTTGATGAACTATAGGAACAAATTTTGCAAGAATAGACTAAGAATTGAGGGTTTTGAGAAAATTTCAGCTTTGAGATTGAAGAACACGGGTATAAGGTAGCAAGCAAAAGGGTAGCAAATGGGTTTTATAGAAGAAAGTAGAGTAAAACACGAAACAGACCATTTACCCGATCGGGTAGACATGGATCCGATCGGGTAAACCTGCTGATCCGGTTTTTGTTTCTATTTTCTTTGCCACTTGCTCTTACCTTTTGGCTATGTCCTTGCACATACTTACTAACCTTAGTGATCTTGACAACTTGTGCCAAGGATAGCTTCGTCTTGTCTCAATAGGTCCTCCGATTCTAAGTACGAAAATCTATTGACGAAATATGCATAATAACAAGTAAAACGAAGAAAATGTTCCTAACTATTACAATACAAAATCCAAAAATAAAGTCCAAAAATAATAGTCCAAAATAAAAATCATTGTCTAATAAGTAAAAGAAAAAGAATGCATAAAGAAAAAGAAAAGAAAAAGACGGGTTGCCTCCCGACAAGCGCATTTTGAGTCATGCTAGACTTTGTTGTTCTATCCCCTCTTAAGCCTTATGAAGGGATTTTAGCTCCTAGTAGCTGGATTCGTCCTTGAAGTTCCTCATTTACCTTTTTACCAACACCCATGGCAATCTCATTCATTCCTCCGCAGTTTTGAAAGCTTCGAGGTCGCCATCCTCAACGCTCAACACATCCCCCTTTTTGTCAAAGGTGGCACTCGATCCACCTATTTCAAATGTGATCCTTTCTCCTTTCACATCAATACAAGCTCCAACCGTATTTAGGAAGAGTCTCCCTAATATGATATGGTCATCCCTTTTTCCCTTTGAATATATTACATAAAAATCGACGGGGATGAGGAAATACCCAATCCGTATTGGGACATCTTCCACAATTCCTGCCGGAGTATGCATAGATCCATCGACAAGTTGGAGGCTGGTACTAGTGAATTTCATTTGTATGGGGCAATGTTCATGATAGACATCAAAAGGCATGACGCTAATTGAAGCTCCTAAGTCACACAATGCACCTCTTACCTTATGAAAACACATGGTGAAAGAAATGTTGAAACAACCTGGATCTTTAAGTTTGGAGGGAATGAGGATCTTCCCTTCTTCAAGGTTAGGTTCCTTGTGATTATCCTTGGTTGCTTCTTTTTCCTTAGATATCCTTGCCAATCCTTGCTTCTATCTTTGAAAAAGCTTCGTTTGTTGCCAAAGTTGCCTCTTCAATCATTTCTTCCAATTTCCCTTGTGCTTTTATCATTGACATGATCAAAGCTTCGAGACGAGATGTCTCCTCATGTGTAGGGGTTTTGGTTGGTTTGGATAGTGTTGGATTGTTGCTAAGTTCGTGGGGTAACCTATAAATTGTCTCCTTACTCTTTCCATTCCCAAGAGGGTGATCACAAGGTTTGTCACTAATCATGTCAATTGTGACAATTGATGGCACGTCTCTCTCTTGGGTATTATGACTAGAACTCGATGGGGTCAACTCCTCCACTCTCTTTTGGAGAGATAAAATGGCTGATTTGAGCGAGTTTAGGCTAGAAAGGAAGTAAGAGCTCATGTTATGTTGGGTTTGGGTTATCTCCCTTAACTTGACATCTATTAGACCATTTTGAAAAGGTGGGTATTGTGGTGTATGAGTAAGTTGGGTTTGATGAACTTGTGGCTGAAAAGGTTTTAAGGTTGTGAGTTTGTTCCCACATCGTTGAGGTACATGCCCTATCCCACCACAAAGTTGACATGGTGTTGTTATTGAGGTAAATGGATTGAAAGCTTTGGGACGATATAATGTACTTTTCGGGGTGGTTTCGTTGGATTGACTAGGACAAGCTAAGGAAATTGTAGTGTCAACTTCATTTGAAGTTTCCACTCGACTCTTCTTTTGCTCTCCCCCATTGGTTTGCGAACCTTCCCCTCTTTCATTTTGTGATTTAGTTGATAGGGTTGACAAATTGATTCTAAACCTACGGTGAAAAGCGACGACAATCTCTTCCCACTGCATAGGTCTTGTGGCTTCCTTTAAGCGACGGGTGAACCACCATTTTGCTTCTCCCTTTAGTGATAAAGGAAAAGGGTTTCTCCAATTTCGTTCTGGGTGATTCCCTCCCTCACAATGTTTTGACAAAGCTCACAAAAGGTTTGAAGATGATGTGACGGGTTTTCGTTCGGTTTTCCCCTAAATTGGTTACCCTCTATAAGAGCAATCAAAGTCAAATGGACCCTTAGGATCCCACTACTAAGCTCAAAAACCCGGTACCTTGGATCTTCTCTAGTTAGCACCAGTTTATCAACCTACAAGAAAAACACAAAAGAGAAAGTTAGAAATGAATTAGGTATGGTTGCACCTAAAAAATGGTAGAATAAATAAAAACCAACAATACATAAATAAACAAAACCGTGCTCCCCGGCAACGGCGCCAAAATTTGGTCGGTTCTGTCGCGGTCCCGAACAAAAATAATTACCCGCACTTAGGCTAACAACATAAGGAATGTAATTAGGGAAGTAGGGTGTCGATCCTCAGGGAATACGTGTTACTTATGAATTGCTATGGATTGGTTTTCATTTAGAATCGAGTCACTTGAGTTGTTTGTCTATACTATTAACATGAAATAAAATGACAAATATGTAAATGACAAATATGTAAATTGCAAAACAAAAAACCCAGAACAGAAGACTTACTCGATCGGGTTGTCACGTACCCGATCGGGGAAACCCTCTGATCTGAATATTAACAACTAAATTCTATCTAAAGACGATATTTAAATAACAATATTGAAAGTCTAACTAACTAAACTATTAAACTAGAGAATAACAATAATAAAAACTATCTAGGAACGGAAATAAAAGACGTTAAACTAACTAGATAACGATAAAGTAAACTATCTAATAATAGAAATAAAAAGACAATAAAATAAACTATCTAAAACGATAAAGTAAACTAACTAATCAAGTTGATATAGTGAAAGAGAAATACATGTAAAACTAATTAAAAG
>JAIUZE010049289.1:0-13160 GCA_022085475.1 Heliosperma pusillum
GTTTTGCTCAAGAACGATGAAGAACAATTGATGAACGATGAAGAACACGAAGAACGATTAAAGAAAGTGATGTTTTGATCTTTATTTGATTTATTGTAAGATGAAAAGGTGTTTGTGAGTAGTGATGGTGTTGTGTGTGCCGTGAGTTTATAGACCAATAAAGGTGTTGAGTTTTGAAATTGTTGTTCCGTAATTGACTCGCGTTTAATAATTATTTTACGGTAAACGATTAAATATAATTAACGATAAAGTTACTTATACAAATATCTAGATATTATGATTATTGTATCCAAAAGAAATGAAAATATCAAGGCTATTAGAGGACTTTTTGAGCCGTGTGGTATGGTGAGCATCGGGTCTGTTTTTGCTCGATTTGCGTAATTTTCGTTAACTGATCGATAAAGTTGAAAATATCTTAGATATTCTTATTAATTTAATCAAAAGAATTAAAATATCTAACGTGAGTGGAAAACGATGACATGGGCGCGTGACTCATGCCAAAGTCGAGTTCGATTTTGTTGCGCGCTTTACGATGCGTCGGGAATAGTTAAATGACGTTCGGTTAAAACCATAAACGTTATTCTTTAAATTCCGAATAAATTAAAAATAATTATTAAATTATGATAAATCTTAATAAATTTAAATAAAAATAAATCAAAATTATTATTTTTTTAAATAAAATTTCGGTCTTCATACTTATGAGACGAGTCGGGAAAAAGTCAACGGAAGTCAAAGTTGACTGAAAAGTCGAGAAAAGTCGAAGATGACTTAAAAGTCAAGAAAAGGTTAGGACGACTTAAAAGGCAAGAAAAAGTCAATGACGACTTTAAAAAGTCAAGGAAAAGTCAAAGACGACTTAAAAGTCAAGAAAAGTCAAAGATGACTAAAAATGGTCTTTTCATGGAATCCATCAAAAATTCCAAATACGAACGCGGAATTTCAAAATAAGACTCGGAACAAAAATTCCTATTTTAAAAACTTAAGTTCTACTGAAAAGTGTTAGTAAATATTTTTACTAGAAAAATCGGGTATATTTCGGGTTGTTACATGCGTCATATAGATACTCATTCACCTTTTGTCTGAACCTAGTGATTTGCATCCTAAGGTTAGCGGTACGCTCCGGAAGGAAGAATTTCCTGTAGAAAGCTAGCACAAGTGTATCCCACGCGTTGCTCTCTGTCACACTAAGAGTTTGCAGCCAAGATGAAGCCTTGTCCTTCAAAGAATGCGGGAACATCATTCGTTTTATTTGGTCTTGGGTCACACCCTCATCGATAATCATTGCGCACAAGTCGCAAGATTTGTTGATGTGACTAGCCGGGTCTTCATTCATCCCTCCTCCGAATTGCTCTTTTCGAACCAAGTTGTAAAATGATGGATCTATTTTGAACTTGGTAGCTGTGAGGTTCGGATTGAGAGTCCCAGTTGGGACTTGAGCAGCCGTAGGCAGCCCTTCATCCGAAAGCTTCGGCATGGTCCTTCTTGGTGGTGATGTAGGTGGTGTGGATGCGGGTGATGATGAAGATGATGACAATTGCTCACTAATAGTCTCTGCAAGTCTTTGATTCTTGCGCAGGGTCCTTTCTGGTTCAGGATCGAATGTAAGTAGGATCCCAGAACGTCTCCTGTGCATAAAAACTTAGAGAAAACAGTCAGAAAGCAAGGGCACCGATCGGTGGAGTGGGTCTGACCGATCGGTGTAGAGGTAAAACTGAACCTAAAGACCCTAAAAATCAATTTGAAACTATTGCCTCCCCGGCAACGGCGCCATTTTGATGTGCAGTTTGTCGTCGGGACTGCTATCAAACAATATTTATAAGCCAACAATACTAGCTAATGAAGCTAGTGGTAAGTCGGGTGTCGAATTCACAGGGAGGACTATTGTTTAAACGGATGTAGGGTGTCTAGTGTTCAATTCTATGGTGTTTACAGTTTTGAGGGGTTGAGTTTAGAGAGAAACAAAATCTAAATGATAAACAAAAGGTCAAGCTTAATAACTAACAAATACTAAATGAAAGGAAATGTAAGTTCAATAGAGAATGAAACTAGGGTATGACGGGACTATCAATGTTGACTCGGGAAATGGGTGTCAAGGTAATGTATAAGTCTCGGGTGGTAAACTATGTTACTTTGTAGGTCTCGACAGCCACCACCTATTTGAGTTTGGTCGTCTATGCCTATATTACTTGGTCGGTCTCAATAGGCTTATACTACGGCGTGAGTCAAGAGTCGTCACTATCAACTAACGCGATGAAACAAACAAAGAGGCTATGCAAAATAGTTTAATCAACAAGTCAATGCCCTAATCAATATCGATTCGTCCCTACCCTAGTATGGAATTTAGCTACTCATAGGTGAAATAGATCTAAGCATATGAACTACTGTATTAGCATAAGACATCATAGCAAAGCGATGTGGAAACAATAAACGAACGAAATAACTAAATGCGAAAATGACAGAAAACGAAATAAAACTGAATCAGAACCTGAATTAGGGCAAAAACAAGGAAGACGCCGATCGGTATAAAGCTATGCCGATCGGTATAGTGTTGTAAACGAACGAAAACTTAAAACTAATCGACTAAAATGTAAAACAATAATCTAAAATGGTGTTTTAGAGCGGAAACTCGATCCGTGACAAGGGATCTTGCGTCTAGGGAGAGATACCCCCTCACTCTCTTCACTTCTCTTCCATATAGAGCTAGGTTTTCTCTTTTGGGCTTCGATGTTTCTTCTGAGTGACTTGGGCTTCGGAAAGCTTCGGTCCCGTTGCTCAATAGCTTGCCCAATAGATTAGAGAGGTAGAAAACGAAAGTGGGCTTGTCATGGCCGATCGGTTTCCTGCCTCACCGATCGGTGTGGGCTGGTTCTTGGGTTTTGTTTGCTTGCTGAGCTTCCGAAACGAGTTGTTCTGTTCATTGAAAGGCTGGTCTATAGTCCTTTGTCCTTTGCATGTCCAAATATGCTCCCGATCGCACCTAGAATATGTCTAACCTGCAAATAGGAGACTAAACATACCAAAGTAGCAAATACGGGGCATATAACATGAAATCGGCTCAAATGAGCTATAAGTAAGACTGAAATGGGGGCGAATAAGTGTATAAATGTGCATATAAAATATGCACATCAGCCGTTTGGGTTGTTGTTGATCGTTTGACCAAGTGTGCTAGATTCATTCCGATCAAAGAGACCTGGAGTTTAGATCGACTAGCGAAAGCCTATGTTGATGAGATTTTTAGATACCATGGTGTTCCCAAGTAGATTATATCCGACCGAGATCCGGGGTTTTGTTCGAGATTTTGGAAGGCTTTACAAGAAGCCTTGGGTAGTAAATTGTTGATGATTACCGCTTTTCATGCCTCTACCGATGGTCAGACCGAGAGAACTATTCAGACTTTAGAAGACTTGCTTAGGGCTTGTGCACTCTACTTCCAATCTAGTTGGGAAAAGAGTCTACCGTTGGTGGAGTTTTCTTACAACAATAGTTATCATGCCTCGATCAAGATGGCTCCTTATGAAGCTCTTTATGGAAGAAAATGTCGAAGTCCTATTTGTTGGAATCATTTGAGTGATGTTCGTGACTTAGGCCCCGATGTGCTTGTTGAGACTATTGATCATGTGAAGGTCATTCGTGATAGAATGAAAGCCGCTCAAGATCGACAAAAGTCTTATGCCGATATCCGGAGAAGACCGTTAGAATTTAAGTTGGGGATAAAGTGTTCTTGAAAGTATCTCCAATGAAGGGTGTTAAAAGGTTTGGTGTTAAGGGTAAATTGAGCCCGAAATACATTGGACCCTTTGATATTGTGAAAAGGATTGGTGTCGTTGCTTACAAGTTGGATTTGCCCCCGATTTTGGCTAAGGTTCATAATATATTCCATGTTTCTCAATTGATAAAGTATGTTAGTGATCCAAGCCATGTCTTTCAAAAGGAAATGTCCGAGCTTGAACCGAATTTGTCCTTTGAAGAGAAGCCGATCCGCATCCTATATTGCAAGGATAAGAAGTTGAGAAGTAAGGTGGTTCCCCTAGTGAAAATCTTATGAAAATGTGCTAATGTTGAAGAAGAGACGTGGGAAACGGAAGCTTCTATGCGTATTAAATATCCAAGCCTATTCGATTAAGGTATCTTTCTTTCGCTCAAGTTTGGAGGGCGAAACTTTTTAAAAGGTACCCTATTTTTATAGTAAAAATATTTTTACGGATACTTTTCAGCGAAATTTAGTTTTAGTCGTAAATTAAATTTTCCGTGTCTAATATAGAATTTCTGAGTTCGTATTTAGACTTTACGCGAGATTCCGAGTAAGTTACGTCTTAAGACGTTTTTGGGCTTTTTCTCATGTTTTCCACTTACTCCTTCATATACTCCCTCATAACCTAACTCCCTCACAACTCAAACTTCATCTTCCTCACCAAGTAATCCCCAAAAACCTAGCCTCCATATTTGATCCATCTTAAAATCGTCACTACTCATTCATTTCTCGCTCAAATTCACGTAAGTTCGTCTTATTCTTTCCCTCTCATCTTCCTCTATCCGTATTGGTAATAAAACTACCGTCTTTCTCGCTTTTCAATTTATCCGTCTTTCTCAAAGGTGAATTATATTCATCTTTTATTATCTAATTGTAGGTGGTGACCTTCAAGACCCCGACAAAGACTATTTCTTGATAGAAGAGGATATCGACGCGGAGTGAAGACGCGAAGAGGTAACGGTGAAGGGTTACTCGATATCATTTACGTGTTTTATGTGTTTTCTATGTTAGTAATCGTATTTAGAATAGGATTAGTAATCATAGGAGTTGTGTTGTTGATGATGGTTGTTGTTAGTTGTTAATTGATATGAGAATTGATGGTTTGTGATGATAAATGAGGATTTTTGTTGTTGATAACTTGTTGGGATTTGATCGTGCCTGAGTCCAGCAAAGGACGCTGGCAGCGTCGTGGGGCGCTGGCAGCGTCGTCCGGCGCTGGCAGCGTTTCATGCTGCCAGTTTCCCAAAGTCGACTGCAGTTTTCCTGCACTGGCCCCTTTTCGTAAAATGATCATATCTCCTTCGTTACTTGCTTGTTTTGGGCTTGTGACCTCCCGTTGGAACCGTAAGAGGATAAGTTATCATCTCCATTTGGAATTTCTGTGTTTGAATGTATATAACTCTAGTTATGACCGTTTGAAGTGGACCCTTGTTTTAGTTGGTTTCCAAAGACGTTGTTTTGGAGAGGGGATCTATGTTTCTTATTTATTATGCTTCATAAACTTGTTCTAATGCTTATGTATCATGTATTGATTCATTTTTATCATAGTTAAATTTATATAATTCCCTATTCTCATGTTTTGTGACGGTGTTTGATATGTCCCACTTTGAGTCGGTTTTACAAATGTTACGGTTTGAGCACTAATTTTTTATGTGCTTTGTACTCTCATTCCCTTGGCTACCTCCACGTTTGTAAGGCTCGAATGTCGGAACGGGGAGTGTATCCTTACTGCGTAATTGCATATGTTAGTGGGCATATGACGACGTTGTTGGGAGGCGAACGCGTTGCGTTGATCGACCCAGCCGTCAAATTTTGTGTACTTGCGAGGTGGTGTCAACTGCATGTAGCGTACCGCTTGTTATGAGGCTTGTGCTCTTTTCCGCCTCTTTTGTAACACCCGCAAATGTACCCTATTTTTATAGTAAAAATATTTTACGGATACTTTTCAGCGAAATTTAGTTTTAATTTAGATTTTAATTTTCCGAGTCGAATTTAGAATTTCCGAGTTCGTATTTGGATTTTTCGCGAGATTTCAGGTAAATCCCTTCTTAAGTCGTCTTTGACTTTTCTTGACTTTTTCCACTCACCTTTCATATACTCCTTCCTAACCCTAACCTAACTCACACAACTCAAACACTTCCTTCTTCTCTAAGAAACCCAAAACCTAATCTTCCATAATCTTTCCAAGCTTAGATTCGTCATAACTCATTCGTTTCTCGCTCAAATTCACGTAAGTTCGTTTTATTCTTCCCCTCTCATCTTCCTCTATCCGTATTGGTAATAAAATTACCGTCTTTCTCGCTTTTTAAATTATCCGTCTTTCTCAAGGTGAATGATATTCATCCCTTGTTATCTAATTGTAGGTGGAGACTTTCTAGAAATCGATTAAAAACGCGGAAAGGTAACGGTGAAGGGTTACTCGATATCATTCACGTGTTTTTAATGTGTTTTCTATGTTAGTAATCGTATTTAGAATAAGATTAGTAATCATAGGAATTGTGTTGATGATGATACTTGTTGTTTGTTGAGAATTGATATGAGAATTGATGATTTATGATAATACTTGATGATGGTTGAGTTTAGAACAAAATGGAGATGTCTTGACCCAAGTCACGGTCGTGAAACTCATGTCACGAGCGTGAAATAGTGGCTGACCAAATACCTTTGCGTAACAGACAGTTTCACGGGCGAGAAATACAAGTCACGGTCGTGACTTGTGCAGTTTCACTGCACTGACCCCTTTTCGAAAAAATGATCATATCTCCTTCGTTACTTGCTTATTTTGGGCTTGTGACATCCCGTTGGAACCGTAAGAGAATCAGCTATCACCTCCATTTAAAATTTCTGCATTTTCATGTCTAGAACTCAAGTAATGACCGTTTGAAGTGGACCCTTGTTTTAGTTAGTTTCCAAACTTGTTGTTTTGGAGAGGTGATCTATGTTCTTATTTATTATGCTTCATAAACTTGTTCAAATGCTTATGTATCATGTATTGATTCATTATTATCATAGTTAAACTTATATAACTCCCTATTCTCATGTTTTGTGACGGTTTTTGCTATGTTTCCACTTTGAGTCGGTTTTTACAAATGATACGGTTTGAGCACTATTTTGTCTTGTGTTTTGTGCTCTCATTTCCTTGGCTACCACCACGTTCGTAAGGCTGGAATGTCGGAACGGGGATGTATCCTACTGCTTAATTGCATGTGTTAGTGGACACACGACGACGTTGTTGGGAGGCGAACGCAATGCGTTGATCGACCCGGCCGTCAAATGTTGTGTACTTGCGAGGTGGTGTTATTTGCATGTAGCGTACCGCTTGTTGTGTGGCTTGAGCTCTTTTCCGCCTCTTTCGTGAATTGTTCTACCCAATTTGGGGTACTCGGCGTCTATGATTGACCGAGTCTTGGATGCGAAATGTTATCGCATGTCAAATCGGAAAATGTGATTCCGAGAATCTGGCCAGGTTTAGACTAGGACCGTATTATTATCGTCGTGCTAACTGGAGGAAATTAGTCTACATATACGAAATGAATTGAATCGTGTATGCGTTCAGGGAATGTTTTTCTCCCGTGGATGCCTGTTAATCATACTTGTCATGTACACGGTGCTAGTGCGTTTCATTTACCGTGAGAGAGGTCGTCATTGTATTGTTATGTGTGGATGGGTGATTACATGATTGATTATTCATGGTCATACCATGACTTGGCATGGTTTGTTTGTCGAGTCTCAATCTTATCAAACTTATACCGCTAACAGTGAGATGCAAGCCCTAGTGAGCGTATTCGGTTGACTAAGAGTGTCTTCCCCGAGTCTTTGTATCACATGATGGATTCGGATTTGTATTCCATATGCTCTTATCATTAAATATTGAATTGCCTATCTATCCTTATCGTATCTCACATGTATATTTATATATGCATGCTAATGTGATATGGCTGGGAGAACCCGGAGTTACTCCCCACTGACTGTGGCGTTCATGTTTTTCATGAATGAACAGGTTGCTTGATTGGATGGCTTTTTGTTATGATATTTTGGGTTTAGGTGTGAGCTAGCAGGCGTTGTCCCTGGATGAAACACCTCTAGACGATTTTAGCTTGTTTGCTAAACACTTTTACTTTGTTAACATTTGGAGAGACTTCGTCTCTTGTTGTAGTTTGTTTCGTACTTTGGTTTGTAATATTTGACACTCCTCGTATACTTCTTCTTGCATATATAAAAGTTATAAAAAAATCATATTTCCGCTATATAATTCACATGCTTGTATGTTTTATATTTTCGCATTCGCGAGGGTTGTCACAGTTGGTATCAGAGCTTTATCGCTCCCGACGCACACACGTGAACCCTAAACTTAAACTACTTGACCTTGAAATAATAAATGAGAGATGGGTAGACTTAAGGACCTAAGGTGGTAGTCTTGGTGTACTTGATGTTTGTTAGGTTCTAACTTGTTTGTTGATTGTGTTGAGTGATGTTATGTTTGTTTGTATCTACCGTCTTAAGGTGGATCATGTGTTACCTAGAAGAAGTATCCTCTACCGAAGATTGAAGATTGACAAGCCTAATTGAAGTGTATTTCTTCCTCATCGATGTTTTCTCTCGTCCTTAATGTATCATGCTCTCTTCCTTCTATCTAAGTGCTTCTTCATCATCTAACTTCTTTTCCCCTTGGAAATTACTCTTGTTATTTTCCTCCTCCTTATCAATTTGTACCCTCAACTTCCTTCTATGACCTTTTGTGGACACCATACCCTTTTGTTTGTCGCATATTGTACTTGGTCGGAAGAATGTTGAACTTTGTGGAATATTTGTGTTTGTTAGAATGAATTTGTGATTTGAGGAAAATGGTGTAGATCTAATTTTACCCTATAGTGGTGAGAGTTGGTATCCTTGAGGAAAGTGTGGTAAGGTATGTTTAATAATTTTAATGTATAAATGCTTGCCATGACTGGTGTGTAAATAGTTCATGATATTCGATGATGTAAGGTTGAATGAGTTGGCTATCACTTCTTAACTCATTAGTAATTTAGTCTTTTGGACTTAGAAGTTTAGTATTGCCTTGAAGACCATGCTTATGATATGTCTATTTGGTGTAAATAAGAAGTTTTGAATGATATCTTGAGGTGCGAAATACTTTTGAGGTTAAGTGACTTTTAGTGGATTCTAGTGTATGTGTTAGAGTATACGCTTGGTGGAAAAGTACTTGGCTATAGTTCTTGGATTTATAGATATGATCTTATCTTCTGGTATCAGAGACTCGTTTGAAGTAGTAAGGTTTCGGTAAGTTGAACCATATTACTTGAGGATTATATATATGAGCGAGATTCGATGATGTGAGCTATGATGGAAATACCTTGGTACGTTAATGATGATGTTTGACTTGAGGTTGTACTTTGATAATAATGAACTCGTGGGCTATATGAGTTGAAAACGACCAAGTATAAGGGAGTATTTGTTAGTCCTTTAGTTAAATAAACCTTTGAGGTTGTGTTGAATATTTGAGCTAAAGGAATGTTATTATACTTGAGTTGCAATTCCGCATTTGGGATTCCGTGTGATATGAAAGGATGGATGAATTGCGTTGTAGTCGATTTATCAAATCTAGGTGTACCTTACTTTGATGATTGTACGTGGTATGATGGTCCCTTGTAAGAGGCCTTTGTAAAGGAATAATTAAGTTGTTTTACTATCGCCTTAAGTTTGAAAGGAGAAATTTTGTGTGTTAAACCTTAAACCATTACCCGTGCCATTGTCCCTTTTCATTTCCATTCTTGAATGTTTTTTTGTCAAGATTGATCTTTAAGAAATCGCATGCTCGTATCTTCTTTCTTACTCGGATAGCTTCATAACTCTACCATCTGCTTTGTCTCTTCCTTGACCTCGTTATTTTCAGCGCTCCTCTCTTGTAATCTCGTGCCTTATTTATTCTTGTGTTCTCCTTGAGATTCCTTATCGTTTCCTATCTCGTTGCTTCTGCATCTTTTCTCTAGTGGATTGGATATTCCGTTTGAAAGGCTCAGAGAATAAGCGTGATGTAATTTGGGATTCTTTAGCTAGAATATGTGTCCTTGGATTGAGCAAATTTCATGTTGTATTTCATCATGGGAAATAGGATTTAAGCTCTAGGATGAATCCTAATAGTGATAATGTATCCTCTCTTAGTGGTTTTAGATTTGGAGTTTGGTATTGTAGTGCTATTTTGGGAATCGAGTTGAGCGTGATAATAGTTCAATGTTGTTGGCTATTATAACGGTTGCTTGGGATATCATTTGGGAATTAGTTGTCTCTAATTGGTGGATTCTAAAAGAGACTTTGCTTTAGGTAAATTGAGCCGGTACCCAAAGTTTGAGGAGTATTCTCATAAATGAAAATTGATTCATTTTGAGTTTTAGATGATCTAGATGATTTGAATGGTTATCTGATTGCCAAGTGATTAGTCATTTGTGGTTTGGAATTAGTAATTCTCTTTTATTCTTTAGGAATCATAGTTCGAGATTGAGAAATGTTCGTTGCAAGCTTTGGATAATGAATGCTCAGTTGTTATGGATTATAGAGTTAGAATGGTGAACCCATTTATCTTGAGGATTTGTAACCACCATAGTTTGCTAATGTAACAATTTATATTTGAGGCTTCGAGCGTAGTAATGATCGAATTAAGGATGTTATGGCGTATTAAAGAATTATTATAATCGATAATGGATTGTGGTGTTAGAGCCAGTGTCCTCCACAGTTAGTGCAATAACATAAATAAACCTCTGTAGGTTCACAGGGTATACTTTGTATAATAAACAGTTGATTAACGTTTATCAATAACGGTTGGCTTGCTAGATAAGTTTGACGTTATTGTCATACAGATGGCGGTGATCAACTGGTCCCTAAAAGTCACACCTAAAGGATGTGTTTGAGAGATGTGATTGTTTGAGAAAATAATCATATTGATACCCTATTATATGACTAAAAGGTTAGTCGGTGTTTTTGACTAAAAGGTTAGTCAATGTGATGATGACAGATTATTTAATAATGATTAAATAAAGTTAGCTGAGACGAATTAATTGTAATTCGTAAATTGAATATAAAATGTTATATTTAATTGTTGTATATAATGTAAGCTAATTAAACATAAACCGTTATAATTAATTGGCAAATTATAAATATACGGATATTTATAATTAATGATGTATTATAATGTCGGGCCATGTAAAATGACGATTATAATATATTACATTATATTGGAAGCTAAAATGACCGAAACAAAGTGTCCAGATACACTCGGGTTTTTTCCGGTCAATGGGTAGTTATTTGAGGAGACTAAATCTCCCCATATAATAGACCAAGGAGCCGTGAGACAGGGATAGAGTTTTTGGAGAAAAAAATTCTAAAACCTAATTCACTGACTACTGCCTCTATCATTCACAGATCAGAAAAAGACAAACGTTAACAGTAACTTTTGACAAAACACAAAAACCTTCTTCTCAACAGTGAGATCGTGTAAGAGGTTTACTTTCTAGCAAAAGAAAAGGGTATTTCTCGGAGCATCTTGGGTGCAACGATTAGGAAAATATCTACTTTGATATCTCTGTTCTTTACGCCAATTGCTAGGACCGGAGGTTGATTTCTAAATCTATACTCTTATTCTTGTTTTCGTTTATGACTAGTATAATCAAGTTATTACTATTTCGTTATAATCCTATAATAATTGTATTGTGGTAATACCGATTCCCACAAGTGGTATCAGAGCATAGGCCCCGAAATTGTTTTAATTTGATTTCATAAACCGAAACTGTTTATGCCGCTGTGTGTTTGACTCGATCGAGGACTTTAGTGTCTCGATCGAGCAGTTTTTGTGAGTTTTTGGTCGATCGAGTACCTGTGTTTGCTCGATCGAGCAGTTTTCTCAAAGTTTTGGTCGATCGAGTACCTGTGTTCTCTCGATCGAGCAGTTTGCTCAAATTTTTTGGCCGATCGAGTGATGTTTATACTCGATCGAGGTCCCTGTTTTTCGACTAGGAATAATTAGTCGATCGAGAGACTTTATTGTTTAATTTCTTCTCGATCGAGTACTTTACAGAATCGTATTTCCTTTCGTATTCGTTTTCATTTAGATTTATTTTGTTATTTTAATCTGTTAAAATAACATACAATAGATTTGAAGATGTTTTAATTTAATAAAGATTAGATTAAAATGAAAATGGAAATGATGTTGAATGAGTTTATCATTTGAAAGGATATTAATTTTTCTCTATTTTGTCGATAAGGACTGTTTTGCTGAAGAAAATTTTTTGCCGAAAATTTTATGCTAAAAAATTTTGGTTTTTTGCTGTATTCAAAATTTTTGGGCCTTTGATTGTACATTATTCGGATTGTGTATAATTAATGTAAATCGGTTCACATATGCTTAATATCTTACATTTTAAAGCAGTTTGAAATGTTTAGGATAGTTCATTTTATCAGTAAAATGAATCGATGTAACACCCGGAAATGTACCCTATTTTTTCTAGTAAAAATATTTTACGGATACTTTTCAGCGAATTTAAGTTTTAATTTAGAATTTAATGTTTCGAGTCGAATTTAGAATTTCCGAGTTCGTATTTGGAATTTCCACGAGTTTTCAAGTAAAACCCGTCTTGAGCCGTCTTTGACTTTTCTTGACTTTTGAGCCGCCTTTGACTTTCGTTGACTTTCTCCTTCATATACTCTCTTCCTCACCCTAAACCTAATTCATTTCCCACAACTCAAATTCATTTCTTCTTCTCTAAAAACCCAAAACCTTGCCTCCATTTTCATCCATCTTCGAATCATCGTTACACCTTCATTTCTCGCTCGAATTCACGTAAGTTCGTCTTATTCTTCCCCTCTTAGCTTCCTCTATCCGTATTGGTAATAAAATCATCGTCTTTCTCGCTTTTTAAATTATCCGTCTTTCTCAAGGTGAATGATATTAATCTTTTATTATCTAATTGTATGTAGGTGGAGACTAGGAAGGTTTAGAAACCGTTTAAAGACGCGAAAAGGTAACGGTGAAGGGTTACTCGATATCATTTACGTGTTTTATGTGTTTTCTAGGCTAGTAATCGTATTTAGATTATGGTTTATAATGCTAGGACTTGTTTGTGGTTGATGGATGTTTTAAGTTTGTTCATTGATAGACCTTGAATGATTTGTGTGTTCACTGATGCAGTTTGTTTGTTGATAACATGTTTGATTTTTGATCTCCTTGAATCCCGTGAAGGACGCCGCTGCGTTGGGACGCAGCTCGTCGTGGTGACCGCGGCGCGTCATACACTGCCAACAGAAATTTTCCTGCACTGACCCCTTTTCGTAAAATGATCATATCTCCTTCGTTACTTGCTTGTTTTGGGCGTGTGACATCTCGTTGGAACCGTAAGAGGATAAGCTATCACCTCCATTT
>JAIUZE010049292.1:0-11514 GCA_022085475.1 Heliosperma pusillum
CGGCCGGTGGGCCGGCTCAGAACACAGGCAAAAACCCAAAAAAACAGAGGAAAGGGGTCTGGGCCGGTCAGTCGACCGGCGGCCGGTCGACCGGCTCAGACAATCATACCAAACTCAAAACTTCAACACTGATGTGTTCCAGGCCGGTGGATGGACCGGCGGCCGGTGGGCCGGCCTGGAGCACCATATCATGCAAAAACCCAAATTTCCAAAGAAGTTACTGATGTGTTCCCAGCCGGTGGTCAGACCGGCGGCCGGTCGACCGGCTGGGAGCACTTCTTCACCCGAGAGCTTCCAAAGCTCAACCAATTCATTTCAAAACTCAATTATACTTCTAATAATCAACCACAATCAATATATATCATCAATATTCATCATATAACATCATTTACTAATCATAGCATGGATTCTAATCTTCCTAATCGTATTCTAATACGATTTTCTAGCATATAAACATGTAAAACACGTAAGTAATACCGAGTAACCCTTCACCGTTACCTTTGAGCGTATCTAATGATCGTCAAGCTCCTCTTCTATAAGAAAATAGTCTTTATCGGGATCTTGGAGGTCGCCACCTACAATTAGATCGTAAAAAGATGAATAATGTTCATCTTGAGAAAGACGGAATGCTTTAAAAGCGAGAAAGACGATAATTTTATTATCAATACGGATAGAGGAAGGTACGGGAGGAAGAATAAGATGAACTTACGTAAATTCTATCGAGTAACGAAGAAACTACGCCAAAACTAAGATGGAAATCAAAGAGGGAAATTGATTTCTTAAGGAAGAAGAAAACTAGGTTTGATTTTGTGTTTAATGAGATTTTAGGTTAAGGAGGGAGTGTGTTGTGAGTTGTGTAGAGAAAAAGTCAAACACGATTTTCAAAGTCCAGAAAAGTCAAACTAGACTGAAGACGACTTTTTCATGAAATCTCGCAGAATTTCCAAATACGAACTCGGAAATTCTAAATTCGACTCGGAACTTAAAATTATAATTTAAAACTTAAAATTACTGAAAATATTTCGTAAAATATTTCTACTAGAAAAATAGGGTACATTTCCGGGTGTTACAACCTAGGGTTTCGTGGAAACCTAGGTTTGTGCCACCTAGGGATGCGTGCCTCCTAGGGTTTCGTGAGCTAGGAATTTCCGCCTCCTTAGGTTGTTTTCCTTGTTTACCTAATCTAGGATTCTACTATATCTTTACAACAATATTTTGAGATATTAAAGATAAATATATTTCTATAAGATAAACCGAATAATATTTTGAGATAAAGATATTTCTAAAAGATAAGCAAATATTATTTTATGATAAGATAAATATCTTTCTTAAATATTATGCTAGGGTTTTATATCTACTATACTTCTAATACTATAAATACTCATTCACATACAAATTGTACAACACACGAAATACACGAGCAACTACACGACATATTTACATACTTGTATTGATTTTCCAAAATCGTTTTAAAGCAAACCTTTGAGCAAATATTTATTATTTTTAGAGTTTGTTTTTAAAAGATTCGTGCATCAATTATTATCAATCGCTTGAGTAAAATACGTTATTGGATAATAGTACATCATTATAAGCTTACAATTCTTTAACGGGAATTTGTGTGAGTTATATTGTACTTTCTTATTAGCGTAAGATAGTATAGAGTATTTAGCAATACTTACTTTGAGTTATAATCATAGTGTTGATTATACGAGTGGGTTGATAATTTTTGTAATCCGTAGGAAGGTACTAAAAGTTATTAATCGAGAATAGTGGACGTAGGTTTCAACGTGTGAAACTGAACCACTTCAAAAATCTTGTGCCTCTCTCTACTCTCTTTACTTTTCGTTATATTTCGTTATTGCGCTCCTTTGATTAATATTAAGTATTTGATGATTTTAATTCATAAGATCAAATAATTAAATACATATCATATAAATCGAAAAAGTGGGGCTAGTTTTTAATACTCAATTCACCCCCCCTCTTTCGTATTCGATCAATAGACTCTACAATTGGTATCAGAGCCTCGTGCTCTTGATTGCCTTACAGCAAGGAGTCTGATCCATTTATCCTTTTGTTTTTATTTATTTTCCGCTGCATTTAATTTTATTTTAATGGATTCCAAACATCTGAAGTGTCCCATATTCGATGGGAAGAACTACAGTTTATGGAAAAATATGATGACCCATTTCATAAAGGGTAACGATTGGGAGTGTTGGCTAGTCATTAAGAATGGCCCTAATAAGATCATGCTTGGATCTGTTAATGGCACTCGCGTCGAAAAGAAAGAAGATGACTATGTTGAGGCAGATTATAAGAAAGCTGAGAAAAATTCAAAAGCTATTAGTTTGTTGCAAAACGGCATGACTTATACTGAATTTGACCGTTTCTCATCTAGTTCTACTGCCAAGGAAATATGGTATGGTCTTGAGTTAGCCTATGAGGGGACAACTGTTGTCAAAAAGCAACGTATAGCACTACTTATGCGAAAATACGAATTGTTCTCTATGGAACACAATGAATCGCTTGACAACATGTCCACTCGCTTCTCTAGCATCATTAATGAATTAAAAAATCTTGGAAAAACTTTTGACTCCGAGGAAATTGCCAGGAAGATCCTTAGAAGTCTATCTAAACGATGGAGACCTAAGGTGAGGGTAATTGAGGAATGTAAGGATCTATCTGACCTATCTTATGAAGAGCTACTTGGAACCCTAATGGCTCACGAGATTACTCTTGATGAAGATGAGGCAAATGATAGTAATAGCAAGAAAGTGGCTTTACAAGCCGAATCTAGTGAAAGACAAGATTCGGATCTTGAAGATGAAACAGTGTTATTTGCTAGACGTTTTAAGAAAAAAATTCTTTAATAAACCACAAGGTAAAACGTTTAACAATAACGCTAACAAATCTTACAAGAAGCCAATTGAGTCAAAAGGGTCTCTTTCAAGTCGTGGTTGCTTCAAATGTGGGGATAATGATCACATGATCAAAGATTGCCCCACATGGAAGAAAATCAAAGACAAAAATCAACGAGACAAAACCAAGAAAGAATTCAAGCAAGTTATGATGGCTTATTGCTGGGGAGATCTCGACACAGAGGACGACGAGTCAGTGGAAGAAGACGTCGCCAACTTGTGTCTAAGCAACGTCAGTCTTGACCTAATTTCTGACAGTGACAATGAAAGCGAATCCGAGATGTGTCTTGTTGGCAACTCAGATTCAGAACCAGATTCAGAAGATGACGAAGAGGTTAGTCATCTTGAACTCAAAAAGCAAGTTAAGAATTTATCTAAGAAGTCTTTAATTTAGTATTTTGAAGAAGACTTAGATCATTGTCATGAACAGAGTCTTGAACTAAAAGATCTAAAAGAACAAATCCTTGACATTTCTGAGGAAAACCAACTTCTAATGGCCAAAGCGAAAAAGGTCAAGTCTAAAGTTATGGCAACTTCAGCTATAACTTCAGACAAGACAAATGTTGAGAAAGAAGCTCTTGAGTCTAAAGTTATAGCTAATGAAGCTATAATCTCATAGTTAAAGCTCAACATTAAGCATCTTCAAGCCAAAGTTATAGCTAATGAAGCTATAACTTTAGAATTGAAGAAAGTCAATGAGCTTTTACAATCTGAAGCTAAGGCAAAGGAAGTCGTTATCCTTGATCACGAGAAAGTAAACTCCTTTCTTTCTCAGCAATTGAAAGATACTAAGGCTGAATTCTCCCAAGCCAAAAGTCAACATAATGAGGAGAAACTTATCTTGAACAAACGGTTCAATGACTTTCGTGAAAATTTCAAAAAGAACAATCCCTCCACAGACTCAAATATAGACCATTCGTCGTGTGAAAAAGAAATTCAGTCTTTGAAGGAATTGCTCCTACATGCACGAAAAGTTCATGATAAGTGGGAAGGAAGTCAGAAGTTCTTAGACTTCCTTACCGAACAATCTAATAATAACATGAAGATGGGTCTAGGTCATGAATGTTATAGTCGTAGAGACCATGATAAGTGCAAATCCACTCCTTCTGACCGTGATTTCAGAAGAAGGAAGTATGTCAATCTTTCAGAATATCTGATTTGAAATTATTGTGGTCACAACGGTCATGTCAAAGATAATTGTGTTAAATATGTCAATGATAACAAAAGTCAAACTGATTTTGTTAAAGAACATGACGTGTCTAGTATTAATGAGTCGGAACCTGAATCTCAACTTGATGAGGTTAGCAACAATGAGTTCAGGTGGTTTTATGACATAACTTTCGATTACACATCTGTACCTTCAAAATCTAAACCTTATGTGAATCAGAAGCAGTCATTTAAACCTAATGTGCGTCGCAACAATAACAAACATAATAATAAACCTAGCAAGCCATATCCTAAGAAGAAAAGAATTGTCAAACAGGTATGGGTTAGGAAGGATCAAATATATAGAGTCACTAACCACAAAGGACCCAACTTAGCATGGGTACCTAGAAGCTGTATTTGATTCTCTTGCAGATAATAGTGAAAGAAAATAATCTATGGTATCTCGACAGTGGGTGTTCGAGACACATGACCGGAAACAAGAATCTATTTCTTTCACTAGAACCCTTCAATGGTGGCAAGGTCACCTTTGGAGACAATAAGAAGGGTAAGATAATCGGCGTAGGTAAGATCGGTATATCTTCTTCACATGTTATTAATAATGTATATCTGGTAGATGGTCTTAAGCATAACTTGCTAAGTATCTCTCAATTATGTGACAAAGGCAATAAAGTCGTTTTTCATTCAAATGTTTGTCGCATCATAATTGAAGGTACTAGTACTGTTATCTTAGAGGGCTTACGTAAACGGAACGTGTATATGATTGATTTAAACAAAGTCACTACAAGTTCCTTTACGTGCATGAAAGTCACTGTGGATGATTCATGCTTGTGGCACAAGAGGTTTGCACACATCAGTCCAACAATTTTAAAGAAACTCAAGTTGTGGGATTTAGTTGAGGGTTTACCCTCAATCAAATTCGAACAAGAGAAGATGTGTGACTCATGTGCCCGCTGTAAACAAGTTAGATCTTCATTCAAACCAAAACGAGTAGTAAGTACAGAGCGTCCACTTGAGTTGGTACACATGGATTTGTGTGGACCTATGAAAGTCAGAAGCCGCGGTGGATCAAGGTACGTATTCGTCCTAGTCGACGACTACTCCAGGTATGTATGGCCTATCTTTCTATTTACTAAAGATGAAACTTTCGATGAGTTTGTAGTACTAATGAAGCTCGCCCAAAACAAGTATGATAAAAGTTAGTTTCCATTCGTACGGATCATGGCACCGAATTTGATAATCAAGCTTTTATAGAATATTGTAGGGAGAATGGTGTAGGACATAACTTTTCTGCACCACGAACCCCACAACAAAATGGTGTCGTGGAACGTATGAATAGAACATTAGAGGACATGGCCCGCACTATGCTTTTGTGTAGTAGCCTCCCTAAGAGCTTTTGGGCTGAAGCCATTAGTACTGCATGCTATGTGCACAATAGAGCTATGATTAGACATATTCTCAAAAAGACTCCCTATGAACTTTTAAGAGGGATAAAACCCAATATAGCTCACCTTCGTTGCTTCGGGAGTAAATGTTTTGTCCATAATAATGGAAAAAGTAATTTGAGCAAATTTGATCCACGAAGTGACGAAACTGTGTTTGTTGGTTATTCTAATCATAGTAAAGCTTTTAAAGTTTTTAACAAAAGAACTTTGTGCATAGAAGAAAGTGTTCATGTTGTATTTGATGAATATAATGTGCCTGAGCAAGTTGAACAGAATGAAGAAGAAGACATGAATGATCCAGACTTTCGCCTTTCAAGGGAAGACGAGCCAGATAATAATGAAGAAGTTATTGAAGGAATCAATGATGAACTTGATAAATCCGCAAATGACCTTGAACAGAGAACTGAGACAATTATTGATGATACGAATGTCTCTTCTCAAAACAAGGAAAAGGAAACTTAAGTTATAGCTGATGATGCTATAACTTTGAACCAGGACCAAGATGGTATAACTGAAGTTGTACCAACTTCAGCTATAACCCCAGAGTCCAACTCAGGGGGAACTAATCTTGATTCTGAATCATTTGAGGAAAGTGAAAGTTCATCAGATGATGATGAGCCTAGGAACTCTAAGAAATGGAAATATAAGAGTTCGCATCCTATGGATTCTATCCTAGAAGCTTGAAAAAGGGAGTTCAAACTAGACGAACATTAAATAACTTTTGTTCATTCTATTCTTTTCTGTCTACCATAGAGCCTACCAACATCAAAGAAGCTCTTGCAGAATCCGACTAGATTGTGGCTATGCAAGAGGAGCTTCAACAGTTCGAACGGAATAAGGTTTGGCACCTTGTGCCACGTCCAAATAATCGAACTGTGATTGGTACTCGATGGGTATTCAGAAATAAATTGGATGATTCAGGAGTTATAGTTCGTAACAAGGCTCGACTGGTCGTTCAAGGTTATAATCAACATGAAGGGATTGATTATGACGAGACATTCGCTCCAGTAGCAAGACTTGAAACTATTCGCTTGCTCATCGCCTTCGCAGCTCATAAAGGAATGAAACTGCTCCAAATGGACGTTAAGACTGCATTTCTTAACGATTATTTGGAAGAAGAGGTTTTTGTTGAACAACCTCCTGGATTTTTGAATAGCAAGTTTCAAAACCAATTTTTTAAACTCGATAAAGCTTTATATGGTTTGAAACAAGCGCCTAGGGCTTGGTACGACAGACTGTCAAAAATTTTATTGCAAAACAATTTTAAAAGAGGATATGTCGACAAAACCCTATTTCTAAAATCCGAGGGTTCTGATTTACTTGTTACTCAAATTTATGTAGACGATATTATCTTTGGTTCTACTAACAATAAATTGTGCAAGTATTTTTCAGATCTTATGACCTCAGAATTTGAAATGAGCATGATGGGAGAATTAAAATTCTTCCTAGGATTGCAAATTCAACAAACCAAGGAAGGAATAAAGATTCACTAACAAAAATATGTCAAGGAGCTAATCAGAAAATTTGGTATGGAGAAGGCTCATCCAATGGACACACCTATGGTAACTGATAAAAAGTCGACCTTAGACGAAAATGGTAAGTCCGTAGATGAGACTACATATCGAGGTATGATTGGTTCTTTATTATATGTAACTGCAAGTAGACCTGACATTATGTTCAGCGTATGTGTCTGTGCTAGATTTCAATCATGTCCTAAAGAATCACATATGATTGCAGTTAAACGTATCTTGAGATATTTAATTGGTACAGCTAATTTATATTTGTGGTATCCACTTGAGTGTAATTTCGATCTAGTAGGATATTCAGATGCAGATTATGCAGAATGTTCCCTAGATAGAAAAAGTACCTCTGGATTTGCTACGTTTGTTGGACCTTGCATAATTACTTGGGGCTCAAAGAAGCAAAATTCGGTTGCGTTATCTACTGCAGAAGCCGAATATATCGCTGCAGGACTGGTATGTTCTCAACTACTATGGTTAAAGCAACAACTATGTGATTACGATGTTAATGTTGGTTGTATGCCTGCTTTCTGTGATAATACGAGTGCTATTATTATTTCTAAGAACCCAGCTCAGCATTCTCGTACTAAGCATATAGACATTAGACATCATTTATTGCGTGACCATGTAGAAAAGGGCAACATTAAACTAGAATTTTGTAGTACTGAAAATTAATGGGCTGACATTTTAACAAAGGCGTTAGCGAGAAGACGTTTTGAGATTTTGCGGTTGGAAATTGGTTTCATCAGTAGCAATTAAATTCGTTATATTTATTTTGTGAACCTGCGTGATTGGCTAGAATAAGACGAGATTGTATGACTGTGTCCGCATATGTCATTGCTAGTATATTTGTGCTTAATATAATATATTTTACGTGAGTATCTTGCATATTAAGTGTTTTATGGAAATTGAATTTTGAACCACATATTTGCCAAAAACCTATCTTATTCACTTTCCAAAATTGAACCAAATTCTACCCATGTATTTTACTTTGGCCGAATTTCTCAACATCAATCACCTTACAATATCTTTTTATTTACCAAATCCTATCCTTACCATATCTCAACAATTAATTGCCTAAGATTCCTTTTCCTACCCAAATTAAAAAAAAAAAAAAAAAAAAAATGGAAATAGGGGTCTTGGAGCCGGCACACCCCATGTGCCAAGTACAAAAGTACTCTTCCCAATTCTTACAATCCATAATTACCCATCACTTTCACCACATCAACACATCATCCAAATTTTTTACTTTTTATCTCTCCTTCTCCTTCCTCACGGCACATAAAACAACCAAAATAAACAATACCCAAAACCTTCAACCCTCATTCATGGCTTCCACTAGATCAAAAATCTCCAAAAACCCAAACCCCAAAACTCCTAAACCTAGCATGCCCACAAACACTTCTCCTACTCCCACACAAAAATCACCTACCTTGAACCAAACCGGGTCCGGTACGGGTCTTGAGGGTACAAAAAGACGAAGGTTAAATAAGGGCAAAGCTAGAGTTCATGTGACAACCCTCGCGAATGCGGAAATATAAAACATACAAGCATGTGAAATAATATGCGGAAATACGGTATTTTAAAAACTTTTATACATGCAAGATAGATAAAACGAGGAGTGTCAAAATATTACAAACTAAGTACGAAATACAACGAAGAGACGAGGTCTCTCAAAATGTTAGCAAAGAACAAGTGTTTAGCAAAACTAGCTAAAATCGTCTAGAGGTGAAACTTCCAGGGACAACGCCCGCTAGCTCACACCCGAACCCAAAATAGCATAAGCAAAAAGCCATCCATGCAAGCAACCTGTTCATTCATGAAAAATATGAACGCCACAATCAGTGGGGAGTAACTCCAGGTTCTCCCAGCCATATCACATTAAACGTACATATAAGGAAATACAAAAGTAAAATCATGCATATATGAATATACATGTGGGATACGATAAGGATAGATAGGCAATTCAATATATAATGATAAAAGCATAAGAGATACAAGTCCGAATCCATCATGTTATACAAAGACTCGGGAAAGACACTCTTAGGCAACCGAATACGCTCACTAGAGCTTGCATCTCACCGTTAGCGGTATAAGTTTGATAAGATTGAGACTCGACAAACAAACCATGCCAAGTCATGCGATGATCACAATAAATTCAACATATTATCATCCATTCACGAACCAATACATTGACGGTGCCCAATCATGCAATGACCATGAATAATATCATGAAATCACGCATTCAAAGACAACGACACAAGACGACATCTCTCACGATAAATGAAACGCACTAGCATCGTGTACATGGCAAGTATGATTAAAAGACATCCACGGGATAAACATTTCCCTAAACTCATACACGATGCTACATTTCGTATATGTAGACTAATTTCCTCCAGGTAGAACGACGATATATACCCGTTCCTAGTCTAAATCTGGCCAGAATCCCGAAATTCGGTAGATCAATTCACGAAAGAGGCGGAAAAGAGTACAAGCCTCATAACAAGCGGTACGCTACATGCAAATAACACCACCTTGCAAGTACACAACATTTGACGGCCGGGTCGATCAACGCATAGCGTTCAACTCCCAACAACGTCGTCGTATGCCCACTAACAAATGCATTTAAGCAGTAGGATACCTCTCCGTTCCGACATTCCAGCCTTACGAACGGGAAGGTAGCCAAGGGAATGAGAGTACAAAGCACAAGACAAAATAGTGCTCAAACCGTATCATTTGTAAAAACCGATTCAAAGTGGGAACATACCAAAAACCGTCACAAAACATAAGAATAGGGAATCATATAAGTTTAAATATGATAAACATGAGTCAATACATGATAAATAAGCATTAGAACAAGTTTATGAAGCATAATGAATAAAAAACATAGATACCTCTCCAAAACAACGTTGTTTGGAAACCAACGAAAACAAGGGTCCACTTCAAACGGTCATAACTAAAGTTCTAGACATGCAAATGCATAAATTCCAAATGGAGGTGATAGCTTAACCTCTTACGGTTCCAACAAGATGTCACAAGCCCAAAACAAGCAAGTAACGAAGGAGATATGATTATTTTACGAAAACGGGTCAGTGCAGGAAAATTTCAGTCGGCAGCGAGTGACGCAGCCTGCGTCACCACGACGCAGCCTGCGTCCTACGACGCAGCCTGCGTCCCCTAACGCAGCCTGCGTCCCACACGGGATTCAGGGACGATTAATTTCCAACAAGTTACCAACAACAAAATCCTCATTTATCAACACAAACCATCAATTCTTATATCAATTAACAACTAACAACAACCAACAACAACAACACAAGTCCTAAGCATACTAACCATAATCTAAATACGGTTTCTATCCTAGAAATCACATAAAACACGTAAATGATATCGAGTAACCCTTCACCGTACCTTTAGCGTCTCGACCTACTCGTCAAGCTCTCTTCAATTAGGTTAATCGTCTTGTCGGGATCTTGGAGGTCATCACCTACAAATAGATCATAAAAGATGAATAAAATTCATCTTGAGAAAGACGGAAAGTTTGAAAAGCGAGAAAGACGATACTTTTAAAATCAATACGGATAGAGGAAGGTAAGAGGGGAAGAATGAGACGAACTTACGTGAATTTCGACAAGAAACGAGTGAGATATGACGATTCAAAGATTGGATGAAAATGGAGGCAAGGGTTTTGATTTGGGTTTCTTAGTGATGAAGTAAGTTGAATTGTGTTGAATGAAAATAGGATAAGGGAGTATGAGTTGTATATGGGAAAAAATCAACAAAAGTAAAATTCGCCTTAAGACGGGATTCTCATGGAATCTCGCAGAAATTCCAAATACAAACTCGGAAATTCTAAATTCGACTCGAAACTTTAACTTCTAAATTATAACTTAAATTTGCTGAAAAGTATCCGTAAAATATTTTCACTAGAAAAATAGGGTACATTTCCGGGTGTTACAATCACCCCACCTTTTAAAAAGTTTCGCCCTCGAAACTTTAGGGAAAGAAAAATACCTTACTCGAAAAGACTCGGATATTTACTACGCATAGAAGCTTCAGTTTCCCAAGTCTCTTCTTCGACATTAGCACTTCTCCACAAGATTTTCACTAAAGGAACTACTTTACTTCTCAACTTCCTATCCTTACGATCTAGGATGCGGATCGGCTTCTCTTCAAAGGATAAATTTGGTTCAAGCTCGGGCAATTCCTTCTGAAAGACATGGCTCGGATCACTAACATACTTTCTCAATTGAGAAACATGGAATACATCATGAACCTTAGCCAAATTCGGGGGCAAATCCAACTTATAAGCAACGGCACCAATCCTTTTCACAATATCAAAGGGTCCAATGTATTTCGGGCTCAATTTACCCTTAACACCAAACCGTTTAACACCCTTCATTGGAGATACCTTCAAAAACACTTTATCTCCAACCTCAAATTCTAGCGGTCTTCTTCGGATATCGG
>JAIUZE010049296.1:0-16496 GCA_022085475.1 Heliosperma pusillum
AATCTTTTTGTGACTCGTGATGCTGATCTTTCAATAAACTACGATTTTTCTTGATAAGACAGAGTGGGAGCAAATTTCAAGAGCCACAAACTTGAAGCATATGGTCCGGAAAAAGTTTGTGCCTCATTACTTGTTCAGTAGTTGTTTCTTCGGACCTAGGAGGTCAGTGGCATTATGCGCTCCTTTATAGTGAGAATTCTAATATGTGACTTATAAAAGACTGTTTTTAGTCCAAACTTCTTGCTATGGCTTAGAGTCATACGATTCGTAATGGACTCCATGCATGATGGTCAGGTATGTGACCTGATAAATTTTACTTGAAGAAGTACGACCTCTTCAATGTAAATTGATTTTTAAAGATCGAAATTTGCATGGATAAACATTAAAATGTTTTCAAAGATAAATGGGTACGCAAAGAGTTTTTGCACTAACCTTAATTCTTCGATCCATTCGAATATACTTAGCAATTACAGCATATCAAAATAGTATGATGTCAATTGGAGCTCAAGGACCACCTTCTTGAATACGATTCTAGAAGAGGTAGTATATTTTATATTCACCTGTGGGCTCGTAGATCCTAATTATCCTAAGTTAATTTGCAAGCTTAAGAGGATGTCTTAAGTAAGCACTAAAGAGTTGGAATTGGTGTGTCAATCATGTCATATAATATTTCTCGATATCTCGAGGAATTATGTTTATACATGAAGTTTAGTGGGAGTAATGTGGTGTGCATCAGTCTTATATGTGAAGAAGGAAGATTTTGGAGAAGTAGAATACATCTTTTAGATATCTGGATTTATGGAGATAAATCTAAAAGGATATTAGCAATGAGTCAAAATTCTTATATTGATAAGATCTTTGACTAGTTCAAGAAAGTTGAACACATGATAATTGATTCCTTTTACTTCCGCTGCGGGATCAATTATATACTCTGTGATGTATACTCAATCCAACATTTCGCATGCTTTGAGCATGATGAATCATTTGCAATCAAATCCAAGTGAAAGTCACTTGATAGCCATAATGAACATCCTTAGTACTTGCGAAGGACTAAAAGATATGTTCCATATGTTTGGAATTTAAAATGAGTTGCGTGTAAGGGTTACACGGACTTCACTTTCCAAACTGATCAAAGTGATTTGAAATCACGAGTTGGCTGTGTTTTATAGAAGATTTATCTATTGGAAGAGTTCCAAGCAGAAAAGACTATTGGAAAGGTTCCAAGTAGGAATGACATTTTCAAATATAAATGTCATGTATCCGCTGGAAGTGTTCTAGGCAATTTATCATTGCGGATTTCACAACGGAAATGGAGTACATTGCGTCATATGATGATGCATATGAAAGTATCTTGGATTCGACAGTATTGGAGGGACTAGAAGTAGTTCCTATAGCTGTATATCCTATCCCATTATACTGGTAAAACAGTGGGAGCCACCTTTAGGACAAGAGTCCTAAGTCTAGATTCAAACCTAGACACGTACTCAGAAAGTTTTATATAATATGAGATTACGTCGACAAAGAGAAATAGCAATCAGAACGATGGGAAAGATGCAAGTATTGCTAATCCCTTAGCCATGCCTTTTGCAGGCTGAACATGATAGTCATGTGATTTCAATGGAGATTGAAATATGTACCTGAATTGCTGGAGATTATGAGATATGAAATTATTGACAGCGTATCAATTTTTCCAAATATTAGATAATCGCATTCATTGTTAGAGTTTCATTAAAACTCCTTATTTAGTTTGACTAAATTTTAATACTTTGTTTATCCGAATTGGTTGAAAGAAAAGTTGAACCCAATTCAAGTGAACAGGATGAACTAAGTGTTTTGTCCCTAGTCACTCATTTGAGGTGACGTCTCGAAGTGGACTATATTGGTAAGTCGATCGATGGTTGATTCACACACCATTGGGTCATGGAGAGACTGTCGTTTACATTACACTGTGAGACACTCTGTCGGCAGTGACCATAATAGAAGTCCCTTATCAAAATTGGTTGAAGCCGGGTCGTGGGCGGGTATTTCCTATTTTATTCCTATGAGTCGATTCTTTAGACTAGCGCCCATTTTACCTGAGTCGTGTGTAGTTTCCGATTTGGACGTTGGGGGTTGTGTTCTAGGTCGTCCGTGAAAGGAGCCGGATGGAATCTTCTGGGTCAATGGTGTCGCATCAACGTGTAAGAAATGGTCAACAGGAATTGTCCACCCCGTGTTCTTAGCATCTTCGGGCCACTCGAGGTGAGTAGTAACTGGAAATGCGTGGCCACGCTCGGAAGAGATCTCTGGTAGATTTTCCGGTCAGACAGTTATTCTCCCAGATCGAGAAAACCACTCTATTTATAATTTTCAATTGCAAGTGCGACCTTTAAGACACCTTGCAATGAGTGGGAGGATGTGACGCAAAAGAGACAAGAGAATCGGTAGCACACAACTTGTCGAGACAAGTGGGAGAAATTGTAGGAGGAGGAGTCCTCCGCAATAGTGTTGCTACATGCACAACTTGTATCGGACAAGTGGGATATTGTTGGAGTAAGTGTCCTCCACAATAGTGCATTTATATAATAAATCTCATTTGGAATATACGTGGCATGATTAGTATATTTTGATACTCCACGTCAGTTGATTAACGTAAATCGGTAACGCTTGGCTGACTAGAGTTTGACGTTATTGTCGTATGACGGCGGTAATCAACTGATCCCTTTAGGTCACACCTATAGGATGAGACCCAAATAGAATACTAATTATTTGTATACGATACATATTAATTAGAGCATTACATATATTTGATATGTACGTTTAGTTACGAGAGTTATTTATTGGAAATTGAGTTACGAACTCATTCCACTTAAGTTTATTAGTCAATTATACGATAACTGACTGAATAAATTTTACGTCTTATTTTAATACGATTAAATAAGATTTAATTTAGTGATTAATCGTTAATTCATTAAATTAGTTGAGGTTATGCATATAGAGGTAGAGGTAATTAGTTAATTATATTTACAAGGAGTTGTAAAATAAATTAACTGCATTGTGGGACCCATTATATATTGATATAATGGTAAAATATTACTTAAAAGTTAAGTACATATTATTTATTAATTTGAGTCATATAATTGTTATATGATCAAATTAACACTTAATTATATAAGATAATTAAGCATATGATTAATAAGTATTTGTGAGACAAATATCAAAAATCAAATGGTCCATTATGGACAGAAGTGGACCGGTTTTGAGTAGGTAAAATCATTAGTGACTTTACTCTACCAATTCTACACTCCATCACATGATAATGAATTGTTATGACACAATCATCATGACTTACTACCAACACTCAAAGTCTTTTGCATGTGAGTAAAAGAAGCAAAATAAGAGCCATATATGGCTCAAAGTGACCGGCCAAAGAGGCCTTTATATTGAACAATTGGTTTTCAATTTTATGATCACTTCAATTCATTATGCTTATTCTCACTTCTCTTTCAAAACTCAACTTCTCTCTAAACTCTCATATATATACTAATATTCTCTACATATTACTAGTGTAGTAATACAATAATATTAGTAGTATTTATCTTACTTATTATCTAGTTAATAATAAGGTAAGATTATTTGAGTTTAATCTTGGGTGCAACAAGAAGGAGACCTTCTACTTTGGAGGTTATTTTTGGAGGATCATCCACTTAATTTCATGCTCAAGAAAAATAAGAAGGAGTTCTTATTGTGCCCATATTGAACCGAAAAATCCCAATGTAAGGATGTTTTGGTCTTATCTTTTCTTTTATGCTTTTATATTTGCATGCATGATAACTAGATCCTAAATCATTAACTTAATGTAATTTAATGAATTAATTAGAGGAGTCTAATTAAAGGTCTAGGACTTTCATTGACAATGCGTGAGAGCCGGGTAATTCGTCCAGTTGTTCCAATAAAAGCAAAAGATGTCATTATCCAACCACCATCCTTTGATCTTTTTTCTCAATTCTACGAGGACTGTGTAAGGCTGTCAGATGTAGAGAAGGATAGTGTCGAAAAGGATAAAGCTCCACAGTCCCCTCTTATTGAAGACTATGTAAAGGAGCACACCATCGAAGAGTCACCGATTTCTCTAGAAGACATTTTGAGTAATGTTTTCTCCGATGTGGAAGTACATGAAAAAGAGGTCTATGACGAAGGTGTGCATGCGGAGGATGGGAAAGAGGACACAAATGCTGGCGGGAAAGTGGATGGGAAAGAGGTAGAGAAAGATGATATATTAGTAGACGATTATTTGGTTGATGTGGGGGGGGGGGGGGGGGGGGGGGGGGGGTGGGAATGAGTTCTTTGATGTTGGTGCTGAGATGGTTAAGGATGACAAGGAAACAAAAACGCAGAAGACGCAGGAACAGGATCATGATGATCTATTTGTTACTGCAGAAGACGCAGAAGCGGTGATGGCTGAAAGTGCTGATTTGCTGATAAATGCAGCAACTACGGGAGATGTGATGCTGGAGGATAATAAAGATTTCCGTAGCAGTTATTTGCTGCACTCAGAGTTAGACGAGGGGCTGATGTCTGTTGTGCCGAAAACGTTTGGTTGCAGTATTGACTGCGGGGAAGTGGATGAACAGATGGTAGTGCTGTCTAAGACTATGATATCAGCAAAGCATGTTTTCAATCCCATGCGAAGTCTTAGGAAACACGCTGCAGACTACTGTTTCTTAGATGATTGTGATATTTCACTATTGTAAGACAACCTTTCTCTTCTTGTTTTTCAGCCAAATAAACAAGTTACATGTTTTATTGTCTTTTATATATTTTCCTCATCCAATTTTTTTTCCTTTTCAAGCGACAACATCGTCCTTTAGGGCACTAGCAGTTACCTTACGAAAGAGGATATGGAAACGATGATTCTAGACAAAATGATAATGGTTGGCATAATTGAATGGTGGTCATTGTTTCTGAATGATACTTGTATCACAGTAGATCTGAGCAGACTTTTCTTTGGCCTGGCTCAAATGGTTAGTTTTTGTATATAGAGTGTGGATAGTTCATTTATTTTCATTTTGTAGATCAACTCAAGTTTTTATTTCACATTTATTGTAGCAACCATTGGTTCGAATCTATAGTCCCACCAAGGATGAGAAGACTCCTAAAAGTGTATTGGTGGATGAAGTTAAGTCCGCATTTCTTACTTGTATAAGGAACAACAAGAAACAATGTGATCTTAATTCTGATATGGTATGTTTCTCTATTTTTTATTTGTTCTTTGATTTGGACAGTTGAATTTTTAAGTAATTCTATGATCTAGATCATTTAGTAGAAACATGGATGTTATGGCTGTGTTATTGTGGTTTTATTCTTTTGTTATTGCGGTGTTATTATGTTGTTAATGTGGTGTTACTGTGGGTATCACTGCAGGTGTTACTGTGGTGTTATTCTGTTGTTATTGTGGTGTTATTATTTTCACACTGTTATTTCTGTTTTTTTTACAGTTCTCTAATTATTTTAATTTTAAAATATTTCTCAGATTTTTATCCCACTCCACCTGGGTGACCACTTTAGCTGTTTGTGTATCAACTTTATCAAGCGTAAGGTTGAATATCTTGATAATGTATACAAAAAGCTTTTGTTTTATGGGAAGGATTCTGAGCTTGGCCTGTATTGCCATACTGTTGTAAGTGATTTACTATATTTTATTTTGAAAAAGATAAATAATACAAGTAGTGATATTGTTGCTTATGAATGGTTGTTTTTGGTTTGTTTTGTAGTTAAACATAATGTCTGAATTTCTTGTTGAAAATGGAGTTCCCCGAGGGGCGGAGGTAAAAGATTATGAGATTGTTAACATCCCTTTTAGCTGGCAAACCAGTGACCATGTCAGCGTGGATTGTGGTGTATATATGATGTTGCACATGCTCTTTTATCGAGGGCGTCCTTTTGAGTGCAACTTGGGCAACTCTGATTCTAGAGACCTTTACCGAGCTGAGATCACTGCCTTGTTGACGTTGTCTGATTTGAACGAGGGCCGGGATGACTTCATAAACACTCTGTCCCAGCTGGGCAAGAAAAAGGAGGCAATGCTGAACAACCTTGTAGAGAAACGCCTTATTGAGCTTGAAGAATGTAGGCAGTCTCAAAAGGGTAAAAAACGTAAGTCCACTGCCAGGAAGAAAACTTCTTGTAAGAAGTTGAAAAATTCGCAGTCTCCATCTGTCTCTGGTGCCAAGTCTACTGTCACCAGCACCTTTGAAGCATCTGCTTCCGTTAGTACACCTCCAGCCGGGCATGTTAGCATTAAGGGCGACACCCCTAAGAGCTTAAAGTCGGTTATGGGTAGCCGCAAAAGGGGGATGGCAGATGATGGGCTTGGTTGCTCCCTTGATTGCGGGGGAGAAGATAATCAGATACTTCTAGTATCGGTCTTCATGAGGAAAAACCAAAAATTGCTCTCTAAGATGCTCAAGTTGCGGAAGCAAGTGGTGGACCTGTGTTTCCTGGATGATTTTGGTTTGTCACTAACGTACGTTTTCTTTTTGTTTTCTCTTTTTCTTTTCCAAAAATCAGGCTTCTGTATTGTTAGGCTAGTGTTTCTGTATTGTTACTGTAGTACTGTTGTATTGTTACTGTAGCATTGTTGTACTGTTACTGTAGTGTTATTGTAGTGTTATTGTTTTGTTATTGTATTGTTAATATACAGTTATTCTTGAGTTACTGTTATTGTGGTGTTATTGTGTTGTTACTGTGTTGTTATTGTGTTGTTACTGTGGTGTTATTCTTGTGTTATTGTTTATTGTTTTGTTATTGTTACTGTGGTGTTATTGTTCTGTTATTGTATTGTTAATATACGGTTATTCTTGAGTTACTGTTATTGTGGTGTTATTGTGTTGTTACTGTAGTGTTATTGTGTTGTTATTGTTGTGTTATTGTTTATTGTTCTGTTATTGTTTATTGTTCTGTTACTGTGGTGTTACTGTGGTGTTATTGTAGTGTTATTCTTGTGTTATTGTAGTGTTATTCTTGTGTTATTGTTTATTTTTTTGTCATTATTACTGTGGTGTTACTGTGGTGTTATTGTATTGTTAATATATGGTTATTCTTGAGTTACTGTTATTGTGGTGTTATTGTGGCGTTACTGTGGTGTTATTGTGTTGTTACTGTGGTGTTATTGTGTTGTTATTCTGGTGTTATTGTGTTGTTACTGTGGTTTTATCCTTGGGTTATTGTTGTATTACTGTTATTCAGTTGTAACATTATGAAATGAAAATACACTAAAGTTAAGTACATGAACACATTAGTAAACTAACTTAATTGTTATTCAGTTGTAACATTATGAAATGAAAATACACTAAAGTTAAGTACATGAACACATTTGTAAACTAACTTAAAACGTTAATAGAATCATTCCCTTGATAAACTAAACACATTAGTTCGAAAGAACAAATACTAAAAAACAGAACACTAAAACACATTAGTTATTTTTCATTCTTTTCTCGGTCGCTTGTTCTGTGGGCCTTGCACACTGCTCTCACCCTCCAGGAAGTCATCCCTAAGGTTGTTTTTGTATGCATGCATTAGTTCCATGGCTTCCAGAACTGCCGACCAATTGTCAGGAATTGAAGTATTGACACGAGTATATGACTTCTTTAGAGCCTTGACACCAGCGATAAATTGACCGTCCATGTCTGCTTCTGTGTACTGTTTTTCCTCTAACTGTCTACGCATACCATCTTTCTCGGCCTCAAGAAACTGTATTTGTGCCTCGAGACTGTCCAGTTCTTTTTGCATGTACTCTTCATGTGCCTCAGCCGCCTCAACATTGGTTAGGGCTTCCAGTATTTCTATGGAAAGCGATTCTATCTTCTTATTTGCTTTATCCAGTGCTTCCTCTAATAGAGATATTTGGTTATTCTCTGTTATGAAACTCATTCTGAACAATGGAAAACGTTATCCTTTACGCCTTGAGAAGATTGATACCTCTTCGTCGTCTGTTTCACGTTCATCATCGTCAGAGGGCAGATCCTCTACAAAAGAAAGGTTACAAGTTCTGCTGTTGTGGTTTACCCACCTCTTACAGTTACCACACCTTCTCTTCCTCTTTTCTGTTTTCTTTACATCCTTCTCTTTTGACGACATTTGTCTTTTCCCACTTCCCTTGTTCTTTGCCTTGTGGCGGTAGTATGTCGATTTCCTGTGGAGCTTTGCAGCCGAGGAGATCCTCAATTTCCTTGTTTTTTGATTTTTTCTCTACTGCCCCTACCATGGTCTCCCTGAACTGTTTCGGCAATTTAGAAAATTCCTTCATATTCTTTAGCTCACCACTGTCAAGCAGCCCAACCGTTTTATAAAATTCTGACCAAACATTTGACATTTCGATTTTCCTGACATCAACCTCATCAAAGTCCTCAATGACTTTTACATTTCCTCATACACAATAGGTCTGTACGATTTTTTGGTCCATTGTGTGTATGAATGTTATCATGTGTGTTACTGTGTTACTCATCGTAGTTCTGCACAAACCACAAACAAAGAAAACAAAAGAGAAGATTGATGCCTCTTCGTCGTCTGTTTCACGTTCATCATCGTCAGAGGGCAGATCCTCTACAAAAGGAAGGTTACAAGTTCTCCTGTTGTGGTTTACCCACCTTTTACAGTTACCACACCTTCTCTTCCTCTTTTCTGTTTTCCTTACATCCTTCTCTTTTGACGACATCTGTCTTTTCCCACTTCCCTTGTTCTTTGCCTTATGTGGCGGTAGTATGGCGATTTCCTGTGGAGCTTTGCAGCCGAGGAGATCCTCAATTTCCTTGTTTTTTTGATTTTTTCTCTACTGCCCCTACCACGGTCTCCCTGAACTGTTTCAGCAATTTAGAAAATTCCTTCATATTCTTTAGCTCACCACTGTCAAGCAGCCCAACCGTTTTATAAATTTCTGACCAAACATTTGACATTTCGATTTTCCTGACGTCAACCTCATCAAAGTCCTCAATGACTTTTCCATTTTCCTCATACACAATAGGTCTGTACAATTTTTTGGTCCATCGTGTGAGAATATAAGGTTCAGGTATCTGGTATACCTTCCTACCTTTCCACACCCAAATTACATGCCTACAAACGAAACCTCTCCTCTCAAACAACTTATAATCACATTTGGCTTCGTTATTTGCTGTATTATATTCTACCAGGAATCTCCTATTTTTCAACCCATCATCCACCACATGTGATTCAACCTCATCTTTGACTGTCAAACCTCCATTTTCCATACTACAAATAGAGTGTTTCACCTCCTTTTGAAACTCAGTAAAAATAGCATGGGTGTAAATTAGATATGCATGCTCCTCCAATCTCAATGGGCTGATTTTTTCGACCATACTATGCTCATTTTCAGCATCTAACTTCTTCTGATTGTACCTTTGTTGTTCAATTGGAGAATTGAACCTCATCCAAAATTCCACTAGTGTTCCAAAATGGTTTTCAAATCTCTTGAAATAGCTGTTTTCGCTTTCCGACTTCTGTGTGGTCCTCAGCAAACAACCAAGCGGCAAGTCCCAAAAGTAGGCAGGTATCCACTTGTCTCTCATTGAAAACATGGCCGACAGCCAACTTTTCTCTTCAAGGGCATGATCAGAAATAACACTTCTCCACTTGTCCTCAAATTCATTGGGCTCTAGATCAATGTCCCAAACAACTACATTTATCTTGGTCAGAAAATCAGTCTCACTGCACAGTGTCTTCCCTGCTTTTTCAGCCATCTTTTGCATTATGTACCACATGCAATATTTTTGCCTAGCACTCTTAAATACAAGGGGAAATGTTTTTTTGATGCCAGGGCACTGATCAGTGATGATACATTGAGGTTCCTTCCCCTCCATTGCATCCAAAAACTTGGTGAAAATCCATTTGAACGATATGCCATCCTCATGTTCCAGTAAACCAGCTCCAAAAGTTATTGATTTCTTGTGGTTGTCTACCCCCGTGAAGGGAGTGAACACCATAAAGTACTTGTTGGTCGCGTATATTGGGTCAAAGGATATTGTGTCACCATACAATCGGTAGTTGTTTCGAGCTTCTTTGTCTGCCTAAAAAACCTTCGTTAAGCACTTGGTTTCATCCACATCATAAGCAAAGTAGAAGCCCTTTTGTTTCAGCAAGGTGCTTGAAGTTATCAATGAACATGGTAGCGTCATTACTTCCGATGTAACACTTTACATCCTTTTTGAAATTCTAAAAGTCTATCAAAGACGCTCCGATGTTTTGATAACCATTTGAATTCTCCTTCACCATTCTGTAAGTTGCTGTTGCTCCTATGTTCAGCTTCGAATGATCAATAATCAATTTTTTATGGTAGACATTGAGTTCCCTCGACAGCTTTTGGAATTCTCTATTTCTAATAGAGTAAAGCGCATGGTTGTGAACCTCTACAAATTGGTCGACAATATGTGTAGGTTTCTCTCCTGGCTTGTCAGTTGGAGGTGGAATGGTTCTCAATCTCATCTTGGCAGGACAGTGACACCTTAACAGTTTGTGCTTCTTTGGCTGTCTAGTCTTTGGCTTTTTTTGTTCTGTCGTACTCGAACTACCAACTTCATAATTTGCTGATTGGAGACGAAGTCGCCTTTTCATATCCCTTTCTCCTTGCTTGTTGCACACTATTAGTTTTAGGAGAACACCGCCCTTTGCGGTCCCATTTGTGTGTTTTATCACATCAAAGCCACACGCCAAGGCATATATTTTATAGAACTCCAGCCCCTTGGCCACTGTTGAAAAGGACATGCCAAGCTTAGGCGTAAACTCCGCTTCAACAGTTCGTATCCATCGTTCACTACCTCCTGATGTGTTACTGTAATGAAGCGAAGGAATAAACTCATCTTCCCCTTGTGTACAAGTTGGGGTGGAAGACATATTGCCATTTGATGATTCACCAAATGTTGGAATTGTATTTTCCGCAACAGAGACAGTAGAAATATCCAGAACAAATATAGTAGAGATATCTGCCACAGTAACATAACAATAACATAATAACATCACAATAAAATCACAGTAACATCACAGTAACATCATAGTAACATCACAGTAACATAACAGTAACAACATAACAATAACATCACAATAACATAACAACTAACAATAACAATAACATTAGTATAAAAACATAACAATAACAACTAACAATAACATAACAATAACAATAGCATACCAATAAGAACATAACAATAACAACATACTAATAACAACATAACAATAACATAACAGTACGGTGATTCATGTATGACGAGATCGATAGAAGTTACATAGCAACTAACGTAACAATAACCGTAACGTGATTCATACATAGCAATAATAGAGCAATAACAATAATAGAGCAATAACATAACAATAACATTAACAATAGCATAACAATTACTTGATATTTTTTTTCTTAATAACAGTACCAACAACAATAACAATAACTTGACCGCTTTTTTTCTTAATAACAGTAACAACAACAAATACTTAACCTCTTTTCTGGTTAATAACAATGCAATAACAATAACTATAACTATAAAAATTGAATTACTGCGAAACAACTTTTAAAAGTGAAGAAATCGATCATTATCCTCACGATATAAGAGCATATGATAATTAATTTTCATTCGATAGATTATTACTTGTATCCAAAGAAAATATCGAATTGTTTACTTCGTTTTGCATGCTGTAATTCTGGATTTTTTTGCTGGTTTGATTTGTTGGAGCTAGTGTCCTCCACAGTTAGTGTGATAACGTGTATAAATCTCTTATAGGTTCACATGCTATACTTAGTGTTCTTATCAGTTGATTAACGTTTATCGATAACGGTTGGCTTGCTAGAAGTTTGACGTTATTGTCATTTTAATGGCGGTGATCAACCGGTCCCTAAAAGTCACACCTAAAGGATGTGTTTGAGAGTTATGATTATATGAAAAATATGATCATATTGATGCCTTATATGACTAAAAGGTTAGTCGATGTATATGACTAAAAGGTTAGTCAATGTAATGATGATACGATTATTTAATACGATTAAATAATACTGGCTGAGACGAATTAAATTTTAATTCGTAATTGAATATAAACTGTTATATCTAATTAATGTATATAATGTAATTATTTAATACGATTAAATAATGTAAGCTTAAACGAATTAAATGTTAATTCGTAATTAAATATAAACTGTTATATTTAATTAGCAAATTATAAATATACGATGTTTATAATTGACGTATATATTATAATAATACATACACATATTATACATTAAATAAATAAAAGAAGGAAGACTCATATCTTGACTATACTTCCTAAAACAAGTAGAAGAAAAAGAGGGAGACTCCTCCCTCTACTAGACCTCTACTTGCACGGCCAAAAGAGGAGGAGGAGAGTCTTATATAAACTCTTCTTCTCTACATGATTAATCATTCATAACTTGACACAAAAATCATCAGTAATTTTTGTATTCTTTCTAGCACTAGAAAAGGCATATCTCAGAGCATCTTGGGTGCAACAATTAGGAGAATATCGATTTCGATATTTGTTCTTAGGCCATATTGCTAGGACCAAAGGTTGATTCTAATCTTTATGCTTTTCGTTTATGACTCGTATTTCATATATTATAATTTCGTTATAATCCTTAAATTTCATGTTGAAATATACCGATATTTCCCACAAGTGGTATCAGAGCCAAGGCTACGAAATTATTTTATATTATTTTTCATGAATGATGAAATTTTTTTTTTCGGTCCAATTTTTTTTTTATTCGGCAAAAAAAAAAAATCGGATTTTTTTGTTTTTTTAAGTTAGCCGATTGTTTTTGTTTATGCATTATATTGATAATGTATAATTGTTGTTGTGAAAAAGTTCACAAATTTTGGATACCCAATTATTTTAAAAAGGTTTAAAATAATGTTGGATTAATTCATATTATACGATAATATGAATTGGATTATGTTTGATTGGAATTATTGTGAGTAATTAAGGAATTGTCACATAATTTTGATCATTTAAAATAGGTGGTTTGGATAAATTACTCTACATAATTAAGGAATTATGTCTTGAATGACTAATTTATTGTTGATGCATTTTATTTTGTTGAATGATTTGTTGAATGGTTTATTTACGTATTTTTGCAGTTGGTTGTAATTTGTATTACCTAGTGTGGCCTTTGTTGATTATGTTTTCGTAATGATGGAAACATGATCTTGATGTAATTTTGAGATCTTGAATCTCCTTTTGTTTTCTTTGAAATTATATTTTTAAATTAGAGTGTAAATAGGTTTATATTTTGTAATTTATTAAATGTAATTTGAGAAGACTAAAGATGGAGATCAGATTGCTCACTCCCGCTACATGGACCAAGATGGAACATCAAGACAAGCTTTTTGGGTTCAATCATGGATGGATTCCAAAGTTGTATTTTTGTTCATTTTGGTAGATAGGCCACACTAGGACTTTGTAATTTTACGTATTTTTCGTTCTTGTTGCTTATCATTACATGATAGTTAGTGCATCATATTCCGCCTAAACCAAACCACCTACTACTAAAATGCATGAAAATTGACTCATATAGTTTGGATGTTAGTTATCATGGACATAAGGATGTCACACGAATTTTAAGCCATCATCTTAGTTTATTCATTCTCGCATGCTAGATATTCGTTCACTTAAAATGAATTAAAATAAAGTTGATGGGATCTTCCTCTAAAACCTAAAATTGAGACTAGTCTTTATAGGCCAAACTACTATGAATCCCTTCTTCGTCGGTAGGCATATAGGACCTTACTCTCCATATGACCCCTTCTACGTTGGGTAAGTAGTGTGTGTTGACTTATTTTACCTCAACATTATAATCCGAAGAGTTTCTCGTGATTATGATGGACTATAGATAAAATTTTATCGACCAAGAATTCTAAAGGTAGAATTAGCCAAGAGGTTGGCTTATCAATTTACAGATAATTGAGTCTTGGGATCATTTATATAATTCTTGAGGGAGGTCAATTGTATAAATGCTTGAGTCTTCGCATTAAACGAGTTTTTGCACTAGACTTAATTCATATCGATGAGTATGCTTATTATTATATTTTTCTTCTTTTTCCCAGTATAGAATTCGTTTATATTGATAATACTGCTTATAACAAATGGCTGGCCATAATGATGTCCCTATGCCAAGTGCCACACTCGCACGCGAATCCTGGCTTAAAACTTTCATGGACCACATGATACAGTCCACGCGACTGAAGAATGACGGGTCCAACTTTGCGGACTGGGAGGCGGCATTACGGAATGCAGCCATTGCTGACGGCAAGCTCCAGTACTTGACTGAGCCAATACCGCCAAACCCAGGCCCCAATGCAAGAGCTAACGAGTCTTTTGCTTATAATGACTTCGTTATGGAAGCGGGTGCGATAAAGAACGTACTCATCTTTGCAATGGAACCCAATTTGCAAAGACGCTTCATTACCCAAGGTGCAAATAAGATTTTCACCACGCTCACTAACGAGTTCTCAAAAGCACCGAGAATCGTTACTTATGAGCATACATGTCGCTTCTTTGAGGCGAAACTCCATAAGGGCCAACCGGTTAGCCCACACATTCTTGATATGATTGAGAATGTCGAGAAACTGGAGGCATTTGATTGCAAAATCAGTGAGAGCATAGTCATTGACCGTGCGCTTCATTCATTTCATGCTGGTTTTGCCCTTTTCAAGGCAAATTATTACATGAATGACATGAAGAAAAGTCTTCATGAGCTACACTCACTTCTCGTACAGACCGAGAAGGATATGAAATTGAGTTGGAGCATGAAGCAAGATGTTCTCATGATTTCCAACAAAAACAAAGGTAAGGGCAAGGCTCATGGCGACCTAAATGTAGGGAAGCCAAAGTTTAAGAAGTCAGGAAAGGGTAAGAGTGGGCCTGGTGAGACTAGTAGCTCACAAGGCAAGGCAAAGAGCAAGGACAGTGACATTGAGTGCCACCATTGCCACAAGACTGGGCATTGGAGGAGGAACTGTCCCGTGTACCGTGAGGACATAAAAGCAGGCCGCGTCACTCCTGTTGGTATGTCATCTTATATTCATATGATTGAGATTAACCATGCAAGTTTCGGAACTTGGGTACTTAATACTGGTTGTGGTTCTCATCTGTGTAATCATTTGCAGGGCCTAAAAAACATCACACCTCTCGCAAAGGGTGATGTGGACCTGCGAGTCGGGAATGGAGCAAAAGTTGTTACAGTCTCAATGGGAACATATGTAATCCAACTTCTGAGTGGATTTGAGTTGTATTTATATAACTGTTACTATGTACCCAGTTTATCTAAGAACATTATTTCTGTTTCCGTACTTGATAAAGACGGTTTTTCATTTTCAATAAAAGACAATAGCTGTATTTTCTCTTTGAATGAAATGGTTTATGGCAAAGCAGTTTCCATGAATGGCATTTATATCTTAGATCAAACCACAGACATATTACATATGAATAATAAGAAAGTAAAGGTTGGTGACAAAGATCAAACTTATCTATGGCACTGTCGTATGGGACACATAAATGAAAAACGTGTAAAGAAGCTCATTGAGAATGGGACTATCTCCCCATTTGATTACGAATCATTTGGCACGTGTGAATCATGTCTTATCGGCAAAATGACTCGAATTTCCTTCAAAGGTGTTGGAATGCGTGCGAATGACCTATTAGAACTCATACATACTGATGTATGTGGACCTATGCCAATCACCGCAAGAGATGGCTATAGATATTTTATCACTTTCACGGATGATTTGAGTAGATACGGATATGTCTACTTAATGAATCATAAAAGTGAGTCCGTTTGTAACACCCGGAAATGTACCCTATTTTTCTAGTAAAAATATTTTACGGATACTTTTCAGCGAATTTTAGTTTTAATCGTAAATTTAATTTTTCGAGTCGAATTTAGAATTTCCGAGTTCGTATTTGGAATTTCCGCGAGATTCCATGAGAATCCCGTCTTAAGGCGTCTTTGACTTTTCTTGACTTTTGAGTCGTCTTTGACTTTTCTTGACTTTTGAGTCGTCTTTGACTTTTCTTGACTTTTGAATCGTCATTGACTTTTCTTGACTTTTTCTTTATAAATATCACACTACACTTAACCTATTTCATTAACACAAACACCAAAAACATTTCTTATTCCTTAAGCAACCAAAACCTTGCCTCCCTCTTTGATCCAATCTTTGGATGATCGTAGCTCCCTCGTTTCTTGTCGGAATTCACGTAAGTTCGTCTTATTCTTCCCCTCTTAGCTTCCTCTATCCGTATTGGTAATAAAATTACCGTCTTTCTCGCTTTTTAAATTATCCGTCTTTCTCAAGGTGAAATATATTAATCTTTTATTACCTAATTGTAGGTGGAGACTACTAGGAAGGCTTAGTAATCGATTAAAGACGCGTAAAGGTAACGGTGAAGGGTTACGCGATATCATTTACGTGTTTTACATGCTTATATGCTAGAAATCGTATTAGAAT
>JAIUZE010049299.1:0-13237 GCA_022085475.1 Heliosperma pusillum
CAACACAAGGGATAGAGAAGCTTCCGGGGTCCCCAAGTTTTTTTGGCATTTTGAAAGAGTTAGGATTAATGAGGAGAGCACTACACTCCGCCTCCATAATCATAACATCTTGGGTACCCAAAGTTCTCTTATGAGTCAAGATGTCTTTTAGAAATTTTGAGTAAGTGGGCATGTTCAATATAACATCGGTGAAAGGTAAGGTCACTTCAAGTCCCTCAAGCATTTTGCTAAATTGGGTGAACTTGAAGTTTTCCTTAGTTTTCAAAGCTCTAGAGGGGTAGGGGATATCGGAAACAACAAGTGGAGAACTAAAAGATACCTTTGGAATGGGAGTTTTCTTGGTTACCTTAGCTCTTGCCATTGGTTGTACCTCTACTCCGTCATCATTGACATCCTTGTTCATCTCCTCTTCATAAGGCATAATTTCGACATACCCTTCTTCTCCCTCTTTGGGTTGATTATCTTCACCCTTTCCATCATCTTTTGACTCCAAGGTAGGAGTAACAATGGGCTCTTCAAGTTCTTCTCCTTCCTCAACATGCTCATCATTTGGAATCTCATCATTCATCATATCCATGTAGGGGTTATCAAGCACTAGTCCACTTCTTAAAGTCACCGCACATGCATGGTGGCTTGATGAAGCATCCTTGGAGCTTTTCCCTTGAGCAAGTAGACCTCCCGGAGGCCTTTGAGGATTATTTAAGGCTTGAGAAGCTAGCCTAGCTTCTAATTCTCTCACCTCTTTCTTGTGAGCATTGGTGACATTTTGCAAAGCCAAATTGTTTTGGATTTCCATGTTTTTGACTAATTGCAAAACTTCACTTATTGAAGGATCACTCTCTTGGTGGGGTTGATTTGTCAAGGGAAGGGCAAAAGCATAGTCATTCCGACTACTCGACCCTTGGTTGTTGTTTCTTTGATTGTTCAAGCTTCCTTGTTGGTTGTTGTTAAAATTCCCTTGTTGATTGTTGTTAAAATTCCCTTGTTGCCCCCTTGAACCTTGATTGTTGAAATTTGACCCTTGGTTGTTGTTGAAATTTGGCCCTTGGCCTTGAAAAGATTGATCGGGAACCCCTTGGCTTGCTTGATTGTTTTGATTGCCTTGGTAAAAATTACCTTGGCCTTGGTTGTTGAAGTTTTGGTTCCCTTGATTTTGATTCCAATTTCCTTGACCTTGATTCCAATTACCTTGGTTTTGGAAGTTACCTTGGTTATTGTAACCTTGATCATTGAAGTGTTGATTTTGGAATTGGTTGGATCCTTGACCTTGTTGAGAGTTGTTGAATTGATTGTTATAGGTTCCTCTAGAAAATTGACCTCCTCCTCTAGGTTGGGAAAAACCCGGAGGGTTGGAAGGTTGAGTTTGTGTGTGTTGAGGGTTTAAGACATTTTGGCTTTTGTAACTCATGTTTGGGTGAAATTTTGAGCTTGGATGATAGAAATTTGAATTTGGGGTGTAAGCTCCTTGATTTTGGAATTGAGGCCTTGAGGGCCGTGGGTTGTTGTTGACTCCTTGAAAAGCATTCACATGTTGGTAGTCATTTCCTCCTTCATTGCTATAAGAAAAATTGTTCCCACAAACTTCAAAGGTGTGTCCATACCCATTGCAAATTTCACAAGTGGGGGTTTGATAAGCTTCCACCATGGGAGGTGCATAAGACCCACTAGCTTCATTCACATGATGACCTTGACTTTGATTTTGAGCTTTTTGAAGCTCGGCAAAACCCTTAGTGAAAGTTTGTGTGAGCAAATCAATCTTGGAATTGGTATCCGCATTTGAGAAGTTCTCACTTGGGTACTTAGAACTCCTTCTCAAGCTATTCCCTCTAGAACTAGTACCATAACTAGATTCCGACTCAACCATCTTCTTGATCAATGCCGCCCCTTGTTGGTCATTCAAATGATCAAAACTTCCCCCCGCGGAAGCATTCACCATGGCCTTGGTTTGAGGGAGGAGAGTTTGATAGAAAGTTTGAGTGACGTACCAATCCGCAATTCCATGGTGAGGGCATCGGGCAAGTAAATCAATGAACCGATCCCATGCTTCTCCCAAGGACTCTCCATCCTCTTGTTGGAAGGTGGTAATCTCGTTTCTTAGCATCGCCGTTTTGGAGGCGGGGTAGTACTTACTTCGAAACTCCTTAGCCAAATCATCCCAAGTGGTGAAAGTGTTTGGAGGATGGTTATTCAACCACCTCTCCGCCCGGTCCTTGAGGGAAAATGGGAACAACATGAGGCAAAGGGTTTCCTCGGGCACCCCATTCCTTTTCATGATTCCAACCCTACTTTTGAACATTCTCAAGTGGGCATGAGCATCTTCATCGGGGAGGCCTCCAAAGCTATCCCGCTCAATAGAACTCATTTGAGCCGGGTGAATCTCAAAATTGTTTGGAGCCAAGACACCGAAATTGATTGGAGATTGGGTATCATCGTGGTTGGGACGGTTACGATCACGTAAAGTTGTCATTTGTGGTTGATTTTGTTGTTGAGGTATTGTAGGTGGTGAAGTTGGTGGTGTATTTTGTTTTGTATTGTAGAAGGGGTTTTCAAATATGGGTTCAATGGTGTTGTTTTGTGGGTAATCGATTGTTGGAGCGGATGTAGAAGCAATTGAAGTATTGGCTTGTTGATGGCTAACTCTTCTTGAATTCCTAACCCGAGCAAGTGTATTGGCACGGAGAGTCCTAAACAACCTTTCGGGTTCCGGAGGGCTCAAGAACAAACCTTCACCTCTAGGCATGCACTCAAAGCAACTCAAAAACAAGTTAGACTCCTAGTGTGTTTTTGGGCACACTAGGGAAAGACAATAATGCAAGGCACTCTACAAATAATCTAACAACTAAAAAACAACAAAAACAACAAGTAACTTGGCTAAATCTAAGACACAAAACAAACTACGAGTTTCCTTACGCCATCCCCGGCAACGGCGCCATTTGATGATCGGTTTGTCGTCAAAACAAGCATAAAAAATAACCCAATAAAAGTAGTATAAAGGGGTCGAAATCCACGAGGATGGGGGAGGTCAACTACTAGTTCGATTGAATCCTATTCTAGCCTAAAATATGACGGATTGGAAAGTTAACTAAAAACTAGGAAAAACAAGCAATTGCTAAGTAATAAGGATGAAAACAATTAGGGGAAAGGCTAGGGTAAAGGGTTCACCTTAGGGGGAATAATGGGTTAGTCGGGTAACTAGCAAGGGGGGTAAATAATTTGAGTAAAATCGATTGCTAATGTCTCAACAATCGATAATCATCAACAAGCTATCGCATTTGTCTCAAATCACCCATATAAACACTTAGTCTAATCGTCTCTACCACCGTCGCTTAAGAGAAGATCAAACCATGCTTGATAAACTGGTAACTTTCGTTCACACATTTCATCAAACACTTGGTGTTCATATGGGCAATACCCAAATCATTTACCACAAACTTGCTAATTAACCAACCTAATACCCCACATGATCCACCCTTAGGCTCCCCTAAACCCTAGAGGATAATCTACTCACACATGACAAAGGAAATCAAAACACTAAAGGGAAGGGGGAGTTCAATCAACATCATGCTATGAGAAGAATAAAGATAATAATCAAAAGATGAACTATAAACTAGAAATGGAAATTAATTGCATAACCAATAAAAAAGGTGAGAAATTTAATACCAAACAAGACTTATATTGATGAATATGGGGGAATGTCATCACCCAAGTCTTCAATACAAACCTCAAAAATGAAATGTAAGACTAGATTCCACAACTTGAAATGATAAACTAAACTAGATTAGGGAAATATTAGGAGAGTAATTAGGGATTGATTTGGGTTACAAATTTCTAGGGTTTCGTGCTAAAAGGAATGTTAAAAACTACTAAAAACTGCTTACAAAATAATAAGGGGGGGGTATATATAGGTCCCTCGAAATTAAGGAAGAAATTAGAAGAAGAGGGCGATTTTTGCGATGTTGTGTTCCCGGCCGGTCGACCGGCCGCCGGGCCTCTGACCGGCCTGGAGCACATCGATGACTTCAGAAACTCGCCTTCAAAATGCTTCAAAATCTTCTAAGTATGGGAAAATGGAGGTCTGGGCCGGTCGACCGGCCGCCGGTCCCCCACCGGCCTGGAGCACCAAAACACTCTCATATGCATTCTGATGTAGGTGTGGGCCGGGTAGTCGACCGGCCGGCGCTACCTGGGCTTTTTCTTCATTTTCTCAACTTCTTCATTGGTGGAGTTGATGTCTAGGCCGGTGGACCGGCCGCCGGTCAATAGGCCGGCCGGCACCACCTGGAGGTTCAATTCTTCATTCTTCGACTCATCTTCGAATCCCGACTCATGCAAGGTCTTTATGCCCCGATTCCTTCATTTCCGCCTTAATTCCTGCAAATAGAGATCGATATTCATAGCGCGGGAAATCGGGAAATAAAATGCAATTAACGACACGCAAATCCGTGTAAACGGACCAAAATGGGGACGAAAATGAGGTAGAAATGTGACTAAATAAATGCTTCATGATACTATAAGCCTCGCACGTAATAAAGTTATCGCTTCAAGTTGACTATAACTTCACATAAAAAAAAGTTTGAGGTGAGGTATAGGCTGGAATGGGACATATAACTTTGTGAAGTTAAGTGAGAGGTTATGGTTGATGATACTATTAACCTGACAAGTTAACTAAAGTATCGGGGCTGTCACTAGAACCTCTGTTGGAGTGTTACAACGAAAGGTTATGGTTGATTGATACTATGAACGCTGACACGCTAACCAAAAGTTTATAGCTGAAGTAGTTGCCCATAAACAGTCACTCTAGTTTTGAGTGGCGGTATAGATGAGTTTACTATAACTTCACTAAGGATAAGTGAAGGTTATAGTTGGTGGTATTATAACATTGAGTTGTTATATGCTTCTGTGTTTGGTGTTATGGTATCTTGAACTATAACATGACCGTTGAGGTGTAATGTTATAGGTCAAGATATTATAACCTTTGGTTATATGTGCTTGCTTATGTGTGGTGTTATGGTTAGTTGAACTATAATGCTATGTTTGCATATTATCTTGGCTACTCTCATTCTTTGAGGAGTAGAGCAGTCAGTTAAACTGTTCTTTGAGTTGAGTTTGGACAGTCAGTTAAACTGTTCTACTGAGTTGAGTCGTGATGTTGTTCACGCATGTTTTGTACAGTCAGTTAAACTGTGCATTTGTTTGTTGCTTAGTTCGAATAGATGACGGTAGTATCAGTTAAATACTATCGGAATGAATCAAGAGCCGCTCTTCGGGGGTTTATTTGGTCTATGTTCGGGGTGGCCAGAGACATCAGTTAAATGCTCTGGTTCCCGAGTGTCGTTCGATGTACAGTTAATGCATCGAGAGGTCTGGCCAGGTCTTAGGCATATAGGCAGTGGTGATACGCTATACATAGTACCGTGGAGGCAGTGGTGATACGCTCCACAACCGACAGAGGCAGTGGTGATACGCTCTATCAAGTTAGAGGTAGTGGTTATACGCTCTAACAGGCGTTCGCTCTATTCACTATGCTTTGTTGCTAGCATTGTGCCTTATGTTGCTATGGATCATGTGTCACTTTTGGGTCGAGTTAGTGTTCATGGTCTAGGGGTTTGTCTAGTTGCATTCATTTGGAAATGATGATGTCATGGTAAGTTTGGTTGCACGTCATATTGTATAGATTGCTTCACATGTCATTTATGATTACTGTCTGTTGTTATAAATTGTTATTAATTCAGCCTGTTGTAAACATGACTGGGAGAGCATCTAGTTACTCCCGACTGATTGTCGACCCCCATTCTCAGGTTGAGTTGGTTGCTGCTTGTCTGGATGTTGTGCTGGAGAGACTTGTGGCGAGAAGAATAATTTATTTTGGAATTTATTTAAGTTAAGAATTATTAATAATGTATTAGTTTAGTTTTGGATTTGAGTATCGATCCGGATTGGTCAGGTGTTTCCGCCACCTTGACCCTATTCATCTTTGTACTCTGATGGATTATTTATTATTAAGTTATTTCTTTTGTTTTTAAAAATCCGGGTTGTTACAGTTGGTATCAGAGCGAACACGCTCCCAACTCTCGCTTAGTAAATGACTAAATTAAATGGATTAGTAAATGAGTGAGAGTAAATGGGGTAGAAACCAATAAGGACTAGCTGGTTACGTTTGTAGAGTGTACGAGAAGTTGCCTGAAGTGGTTCTTAGTTTTACCACTAGAAAACAAATTTCTGTTTTACAGATGGTGCGCACTGGAACTGGAAACGGAAATGGTAACGAAGCCGATGCTGAACGCATCAGAAGACTTGAGGATGCGCTAGCATCTATGGCTCAGGGATTTACTACTCATCTCAACAACAACAACAACAACAACCGTCCGCAGCAGTCTGTGTTTGATCGCTTTGCTCGTCACCGTCCCCCTACCTATGATGGTGCTAATGATCCTACTGCTTTGGAAGCTTGGATTCGGGAGATCGAGAAGTTGTTTCTTGCTACTGAGTGTCCTGATGGTCAGAAGGTGAATATTGCTACCTACTACCTGAAGGATGAGGCTGACAACTGGTGGGCTGTTGCTAGAGCTGGTTTGGAGGTTCAGCCGGATTTTAGCTGGGCTGTTTTCTCTGAATCTTTGAAGAAGAGATTTTATCCTGAAGAGCTGAGATGGCAGAAAGAGCAAGAGTTCCTTCGTTTGTCTCAGGGTTCGATGACTGTTGAGGAGTACACCAACAAATTTGTGAGGCTATCCCGATTTTTTACTTCTGTGGCTTTGGACGAGGTTTCGAGGACTCGTCGCTATGAGCAGAATTTGGCTCCCAAGGTCATGACTGCTATGTCTGGCATTCCTTCGACTTCGTTCCAGCAAGCTTATGATCGTGCTCTCAGTATCTATGATTCTGTTCTGGCTACTGAGGTTGAGGAAAATGCAAAGACCAAGTTCGTCAAGAGGCCGTATGTTGCTCCTAAATCCTATCAGTTGTCCGGAAAGAAGCAAAAGCTTGAGGCTCGTCCGTATGCTTCGCGCGATCAGGGTCAAGTTAGGAGAGGTATGGATTGCTTCAAGTGTGGGAAGGCTTATCATCCGGGTAAGTATTGTGGTACTGGTGATCCTATCACTTGCTTCACTTGTAAAGCTCCGGGACACAAGGCTATCGATTGTCCCCTGAAGCCGAAGTTTGATGCTCCGAAGACTGGTCGAGTGTTTGTTATGAGTCGTGCAGAGGCTGAGGCTAATCCAGATGTGGTTACGGGTACTTTTCCGGTCCAATCTTTAACTGCTTTTGTTTTATTCGATACGGGTGCATCAATGTCTTTTGTATCCGAATCCTTTGTCGTCCGTGGTGGACTTATCTCTTCATCATCCGTCAATGCCGCAATTTTCCTCCCTACGGGTGAGATTGTTTCTTGTTCTGTTCTATTCGAGGATGTTCCTGTCACTATTGTAGGAGCGATCCTTCCAGCTCATCTTGTCCAATTTAACCTAGGAGATTTTGATGTGATTTTGGGGATGGATTGGTTAGCTCGTTATGATGCTAGATTTCAGTGTAGAGACTAGAAGATTTTGCTCAGAAGTCCTACTGGTGCTAGATTGTCGTATCAGGGTGTTAGGGTAACGCCAAATGTGAAATGGGTATGTGCTATGAAGATGGTGAGCATGGGTAGAAAGGGTCATCAGATCTATCTATGTAGTGTTCGTGATGTGTCTGCAGAACCTAAGTTAGAGGAGATTCCCATAGTTAGAGAGTTTCCTGATGTTTTCTCTGAGGATCTACCTGGTATTCCACCTGAGCGTGATGTGGAGTTCTCGATTGATTTGTTGCCTGGTACTGGTCCTATTTCGAAAGCTCCTTATCGTATGGCGCCAGCTGAGCTACAAGAGCTTAAGAAGCAACTTGAGGAAATGATCGATGAGGGTTTTATTTGTCCGAGTGCTTCGCCTTGGGGTGCTCTTGTTTTGTTCGTCAAGAAGAAGGATGGTAGCATGCGATTATGCATCGATTAACATGAGCTGAATAAGGTGACTATCAAGAATAAGTATCCCTTGCCGAGAATCGAGGATTTGTTTGATCAGCTCCGTGGGGCTAGTGTGTTCTCGAAGATTGATCTGAGGTCAGGTTACCATCAGATTCCTGTTAGGAAAGAGGACATTCCGAAGACTGCTTTTCGTTCGAGGTATGGTCACTATGAGTTTGTGGTTATGCCTTTTGGTTTGACGAATGCTCCTGCGATTTTCATGGATCAGATGAACCGCACTTTCAGCGAGTATTTGGATAAGTGTGTCGTGGTATTCATATACGACATACTAATTTACTCGAGAGACGAGGGTGAACACGAGGATCATCTTCGTGTTATTTTGGAGACGCTTCGCAAGCAGAAGTGGTATGCTAAATTCTCGAAGTGCGAGTTTTGGCTGAAAGAGGTGACCTTCCTAGGTCATGTGATATCTGGTGATGGAGTTATGGTTGATCCTTCGAAGATTCGAACTGTGGTCGATTGAGAAAGCCCGAAGAATGTGAATGAGATCCGGAGTTTCCTTGGTCTTGCTGTTTACTATCGTCGATTTGTGCATGATTTCTCAAGGATCGCGAGCCCTATGACTCAGCTTATGAAGAAGGAGTCCAAGTTCATTTGGACGGAAGCTTGTGAATCAGCGTTTCAGGAATTAAAGAAGAGATTGACTACTGCTCCAGTGTTAACCTTGCCTGAAGAGGGTGTTGAGTTCGATGTCTATTGTGATGCGTCGAAATCTGGTTTGGGTTGTGTGTTGATGCAGCAGGGTAAGGTCGTGGCTCATGCTTCCCGTCAGTTGAAAGTCCACGAGGTGAATTATCCGACTCATGATCTTGAGTTAGCAGCTGTGGTGTTTGCACTTAAGTTGTGGAGACACTATCTGTATGGAGTTTCTTGCAACATCTATACGGATCATAAGAGCTTGAAGTATATCTTCACTCAGAGAGATCTTAACATGAGGCAGAGGCGATGGGTGGAACTTCTGAATGACTATAAAATCGAGCTGCAGTACCATGAGGGTAAGGCGAACGTGGTTGCCGATGCGTTGAGTCGAAAGACTTGTCCTGTTTTGAGTTCGGTTATGGTGATACCTGATGAGTTGAGCCGAGAGTTCCAAAGGTTGAGCCTTGAGGTGGTTCTTCCTGGTACTCTGAACTTGGGCGCAATGATTGCTGAACCTGAGATTCTACATGAGATCCGGGTTAAGCAACGAGAGGACGACTTCCTTGAAGGAGTCCGAGTCGCTTTAAGTGAAGGTAGAGCCAAAGACTTCATGGTCGCACCTGATGATGGTTTGCGATTCCGCGGTCGATGGTGTATACCTAATTGTGAGGTCTTAAAAGGTAAGATTCTCAAAGAGGCTCATAGTACACCCTATTCCGTTCATCCTGGTGGCGATAAGATGTATAAGGATCTGAAGCTACGCTTTTGGTGGCCTAAGATGAAGAAGGAAATCGCCGAGTTTGTGAGCCGTTGTCTCATTTGTCAGAAGGTCAAGTTTGAGCATCAGAGACCTGGTGGTTTGCTACAACCGTTGGAGATTCCTACTTGGAAATGGGATTCAATTTCGATGGACTTTGTCATGGGTTTACCAAGATCGCAGAGGGGAATGAATGTTATTTGGGTTGTGGTTGATCGTTTAACCAAGGTTGCGCATTTCATTCCAATGAAAGAGACTTGGAGTCTCGAGGAACTTGCTAATGCTTATCAGCGTGAGATTATTCGTCTGCATGGGGTTCCTAAGGATATTATTTCCGATCGTGATCCGAGGTTCTGTTCCCAGTTTTGGAAGAAGTTGCAGTTAGCTTTGGGCAGTGAGCTTAAGATGAGTACGGCTTTCCATGCTGCTACTGATGGTCAGACCGAGCGGACCATTCAGACTTTAGAGGACATGTTGCGAGCTTGTGCATTGGAGTTTCAGGTTAGTTGGGAGAAGAGTTTGCCACTCGTTGAGTTCTCTTATAATAACAGCTATCAAGCTAGTATTCAGATGGCTCCATTTGAGGCACTTTATGGAAGCAAGTGTCGTAGTCCCTTGTGTTGGGATGATTCTAGCGAAGTGGTGGAGGTTGGACCTGAGTTGATCCAGGAATCTATCAATCAGGTGAGACTGATTCGTGAAAAGTTGAAGGCAGCTCAGGATCGTCAGAAGACGTATGCAGATTTGCGTCGTAGGCCGATTGAGTTTGAAGTTGGCGATAAGGTATTTCTTAAAGTGTCACCTATGAGAGGTGTTAAGAGATTTGGGATTAAGGGAAAGCTTAGTCCTAAGTATATTGGACCTTATGAGGTGCTCGAGAGAGTTGGCGAGGTAGCCTATAGGTTGGCTTTACCTCCGAATTTGTCGAAGGTACATGACGTATTCCATGTATCTCAGTTGAGGCGCTATCGTAGTGATCCTTCTCATGTTTTGCAAGCCGATGTGGTTGATTTTGAACCTAATTTGACTTATGAAGAGATACCTATCCGTATTTTGGATCATCAAGAGAAGAGGTTAAGGAATAAGGTGGTACCTTTGGTACGAGTTCTTTGGAAGAGTCAGAGGTTTGAAGAAGAGACTTGGGAGACTGAAGCTTCGATGAGGGAGAAGTATCCGCATCTTTTTGAGTGAGGTAGTTACCCTATCCAGTTTCGAGGACGAAACTTCTTTTTAGGGGGTTGGATTGTAACACCCTAGAATTTCCGCTATTTATTTTATTCTAATTAATTAATTATTTCTCGGAAATCCTTATTTTATTAGTCTAAGTTATGCCTAATATTAGTATAACTTAATGGTTGGGCCAAATCCTCCTTATTATTTCTTATTGGGCCTATTTTCTAAATAAACCCTAGTGCCCATTAGCTTCTCTATAAATACCAAGTTAAACCTAGCCTCCTTCCCTTTCTTTTATTTGAAAACCCTAAACCTAATTCTCTCCTCTCTTCCTCTCCTTTGTGCCGTGTGGTGGCTGCCATTTGCCTAGGGTTTCGTGCCCCTTGTTCCATATTTCTTCATCATAAATCATTCATCTTCGTTCCTAGATCGATCCTAGCCAATCTATTCTTCAATCGTTGTAAGTTTTATATTTTATTTCCATCTTTTCATAGTTTTATGCGCTAGATTATTAATTAGGATCATTATTATTGTTGGCACGTGTTGATGATGATGGTGAAGGCTTCGTGGACAATCCGGAGGAAGATTGTTATATTCTAGAAGAAGATTTATCGTAGATTTTACGCTAAAAAGGTAACTAGGTGTTTTCTTTTAATTATGTTTATAGAAAGTGAATTATTAACATGATATAATGATTGATTGTATGATTAATTGTTTGTGTGGTTATTTATGTTTATGATTCACATGTTTAATTGCATTTAATATTTATGTTGTTATTCTATTTTCAATTATTTATTTGGTGCGCGAACTAGGGTTCAAATCGCGAACCCTAGCGTCGTTGGTGGTGGCGCGGCCGTGAGGTTGCCGTGGCCTAGGGTTTCGGCCTCCTCCTTGTGGGAGAGGCTAGGGTTTGCTTATGTTGAGAAATTAGGGTTTTGGTTTACATCATTAAGGTTATAGCTGAAGTTACTATAACTTTGCATGTAAGCTACCCTAGTTATACCTATTTGAGTTATAACTTTGAAAGTGACGTTATGGTGCGGTGTACTATAACAAGACTCGTTGTGGTGACATGGCGGTTTGTACCGTGGAGTCGACCCCTCGGTGAATTTGTTATAGAGGACTAACCCGTGATGGAAGAGAGTTATAGTTGATGATACTATAACCTCGCACGTATAAAGTAATAGCTTGAAGTTGCTATAACTTCACTAAAGTTGAGTGAAGGTTATAGCTGAAGGTACTATAACTTTGCTGAAGTTAAGTGAGGGTTATAGTTGATGATACTATAACCTGACAAGCTTAACTAAAGTTATAGGTGGTGTACTATAACTCTGCTGGAGTTAAGCGAAGGTTATGGTTGATGATACCATAACCTGACAAGCTTAACCAAAGTTATAGCTAAAGTTGCTATAACTTCACCAAAGTTGAGTGGAGGTTATAGCTGAAGTTACTATAACTTCACTAAGGGTAAGTGAAGGTTATAGTTGGTGGTATTATAACATTGAGTTGTTATATGCTTCTGTGTTTGGTGTTATGGTAGCTCGAACTATAACATGACCGTTGAGGTGTAATGTTATAGGTCAAGATATTATAACCTTTGGTTATATGTGCTTGCTTATGTGTTGTGTTATGGTTAGTTGAACCATAATACTATGTTTGCATATTATCTTGGCTACTCTCATTCTTTGAGGAGTAGAGCAGTCAGTTAAACTGTTCTATGAGTTGAGTTTGGACAGTCAGTTAAACTGTTCTACTGAGTTGAGTCGTGATGTTGTTCACGCATGTTTTGTACATTCAGTTAAACTGTGCATTTGTTGTTGCTTAGTTCGAATAGATGACGGTAGTATCAGTTAAATACTATCGGAATGAATCAAGAGCCGCCCTTCGGGGGTTTATTTGGTCTATGTTCGGGGGTGGCCAGAGACATCAGTTAAATGCTCTGGGTCCCGAGTGTCGTTCGATGTACAGTTAATGCATCGAGAGGTCTGGCCAGGTCTTAGGCATATAGGCAGTGGTGATACGCTATACATAGTACCGTGGAGGCAGTGGTGATACGCTCCACAATCGACAGAGGCAGTGGTGATACGCTCTGTCAAGTTAGAGGCAGTGGTTATACGCTCTAACAGGCGTTCGCTCTATTCGCTATGCTTTGTTGCTAGCATTGTGCCTTATGTTGCTATGGATCATGTGTCACTTTTGGGTCGATTTAGTGTTCATGGTCTAGGGTTTTGTCTAGTTGCATTCATTTGGAAATGATGATGTCATGGTAAGTTTGGTTGCACGTCATATTGTTATAGATTGCCTCACATGTCATTTATGATTACTGTCTGTTGTTATAAATTGTTATTAATTCAGCCTGTTGTAAACATGACTGGGAGAGCATCTAGTTACTCCCGACTGATTGTCGACCCCCATTCTCAGGTTGAGTTGGTTGCTGCTTGTCTGGATGTTGTGCTGGAGAGACTTGTGGCGAGAAGAATAATTTATTTAGGAATTTATTTAAGTTAAGGATTATCAATAATGTATTAGTTTAGTTTTGGTTTTGAGTATCGATCCGGATTGGTCAGGTGTTTCCGCCACCTTGACCCTATTCATCTTTGTACTCTGATGGATTATTTATTATTAAGTTATTTCTTTTGTTTTAAAAA
>JAIUZE010049330.1:0-12986 GCA_022085475.1 Heliosperma pusillum
GAAATTTCGTTGGCTGGTAGAACTCGGACGTTACTCCCACTGACGTGGCTCCGTGTTTATATTTAATACGGTTGGCAGGTTTGTGATGCATACATTGGGTACATTGACGAGCTAGCGAGCGAAGTATTTACCTTGGACCTATATTCGGTTCTTAGGATTGTATATTATTATACACTTTTTTATTTCCGTATTTATACGGGAGATATGTCTCTCGTTTCAGATACTTTTTATTGTATAATATTATTTCCGTATTTGTTATGAACCTTTTTATTTAAAACACCTTCTTATGATGAATATATTTAATAGTAGGTTCCGGTTTTAAAATGTACCGATATTCACTAAAGTGAACCTATTAGAAACGTATTCTCATCTTTTATTTATTTAAATTATTTTTTTTCTTTCCGCAAATTTGAGGGTGTCACAAGTTTGATCGCAAAAACATAACAACTTAGCCAAAGTTATAACTTGAAATACTTTAAGAGATAACGAGTCTTGAGAAGGAGCAAGCTTTAGCAAAGACTCAAATCATATCACTTCTTCCCCCTCTTGGCATCATTTAAAAGACAAGAACAAGGATATAAAATGACTAGAATAACATACTCCAAGGCAAGAAATAGATATGCAAAATACGCAATACTAAACGATTCATATCAAACAAAATCAAAAACCAAATGTCAAGTTAAACTACAAACCAGAATGAAAAGTATTAGTGCCAAGGAGCCGAATAGGATAATAGTAGAAAGCCAAAATGGGCCGAATGGATAAGTAGTTTAAGAAACAAACAAGGTAAGACTAGAAAATCAAGGCAAATCGGGTTGGCGAATGATGTTGGGGTCAATGTAGTCGGATCGGGTACGGCACTCAAGAGTAGAAAGGCGATCAAAGCACGTCTTCACATGATTAGCTTAGGCGGTGAGGCATGAATCGAAGTTCCGAACCTGCAAAGAGAGAGCCTCCGTCGCATCATAAATAGTGTGCATACCTTCACGCATTTGCGAACCACTCTTCACCAACGCACCTCCTTGGCTAACCAAGAATTGCATCCGATCCCGTTTCCTAAACATCTCTTGTCAAATATCGACAACATTCCTCTCAATTTTGGCTAGGCAACCATCAACTCCCGTCAACCAACTCCGCAACTCACCACTCACACCCGATAAACCTTGTCAACAACCGCATCAATTTTCTTATCTTGCGCATCAAGGCGCTCCATTACCTTACCCATAAACACATCCAATTTTGATTCAAGCCCCGAAAAATCAGCCACATTCGGTTTCACAACAACCGAACCACCTTTTGAATGAAAAGCCAATTCCGGACGTAAAGCCTCCCATTTGATGAATGTCAAAAAAGTATGACACATATCATCTTTCAAGGTAACACCATAGCTTGTCGGATCAACAACCCCCTTAGCCTCAAGAACCCGAGACACCCAAATCCCAGAAGGTAAGTCAAGGGTCGAATAGATTTTATCTTCAGTTACCGAAAAAGCAGATTGAGAAATTCTAGAAAAGACAAGGAAAGCAATATTGACACGGTTACCTTCCAACCATTTCTTTACCACCATCATATCATAACAAGCAATTTTATCTCGTCCACCCCGACGCGGGACCACCGTGTTCCACAGAAAATTCGACAAAAACTTTAATTTTGGGGACAAATTTCCCCCCAACACACAACTGAACAATGTAGCCTCATCATCAAAATACCGCTTAACCTCCAACTTAGCCGGGTCCGCCAGTTCGTCCCATGACGTATTCAGGTCAATTTTGATTCCTTCATCAGGAACCAAAAACAGAGTACAAAAATCCTCAATGGTGACGGAAACAGCACGGCCATTCACCATGGAATGCAAAACTCCAGATTTCAAAGAAACAGAAGCATAAAACTGAATTACCTCGATTGGATAAATTAGACCTGAAAACCGAGACACGCTTTCCCACTCTTGAAAATTCAAGAAATCGTTAAAGAATCCCAAAGCTTCATATTTTTCACACCACGCTTTCAGGAAACTACGACCTCCGTGAATACCGTATTTAGCAACCCGGTTAACTAATTTTCGTTCATCATTTTTTAAACGAAGCATGTCAAGATTGGATGCCGTTTCTTAAGGTGAGAACTCGCGAAACTGAGACCGTGGAGTTGCCTCGATTTCCGTGTTGTCTTTGTCCTTGGTAGCTTCATCTTGTACCCTATTCTTCCCCTTATTTAATCTACGCCTTTTAGTACCCTCAAGAACCGAACCCGACTTGGTTTGGGTCAAATTGGGTGATTTTGTTTTGGTTTAGGAGAGAGATTAGTGGGCATGCTAGGTGTTGGAATTTTGGAGTTTTGAGTGTTTGTATTTTTGGACCTTGTGGAGGCCATTGTTGATGGTGTTGATTGTTGTTTACGTGAGGAAGGAGAGAAAGGGAGAAGGTGATGTGTTTTGATAGTGATAGTGATAGGTAATTATTAAGGGAGTCTTGGGTTTTGTACTTTTGTACTCTGAGACATGTAGGTGGCGGCTCTTATAGTCCTTTTTTCCCTTTTTTTTTTTTTTGAATTTGGGTAGGATTGTAAAAGGCATTTAGGGTAAATATTTGTGAGATATGGTAAGGATAGGATTAGGTAAATAAACAAATATGGTAAGATATTCTTGTGTGGAGATTTTCGGCCAACATGAGTTTTATGGGTAGAATTTTGGTTTAATTTGAAAAGTGAATAAGATAGATTTTTGGCAAATATGTGGTCCATAATTTAATATCAATAAAATACTTAATATGCAAGATACTCACGTAAAATATATAATATTTAAACACAACTATACTAGCAATGGAATATACAGACACAGTCATATAATCTCGTCTTATTCTAGCCAGTCACGCAGGTTCATAAAATAAATATGACGAATTTAATTGCTACCGATTAAACCAATTTCCAACCGCAAAATCTCAAAAAGTCTTCTCGCTAACGCCTTTGTTAAAATGTCAGCCCATTGATTTTCAGTACTACAAAATTCGAGTTTAATGTTGCCCTTTTCTACATGGTCACGTAAGAAATGATGTTTAATGTCTATATGCTTAGTACGAGAATGCTGAGCTAGATTTTTAGAAATAATAATAGCACTCGTATTATCACAAAATACAGGCATACAACCAACATTAACACCATAATCACATAGTTGTTGCTTTAACCAAAGTGTTGAGAACATACCAGTCCTGCAGCGATATATACGGCTTCAGCAGTAGATAACGCAACCGAATTTTGTTTCTTTGAGCCCCAAGTAATTATGCATGGTCCAACAAACGTAGCGAATCCAGAGGTACTTTTTCTATCTAAAGAACATCCCGCATAATCTGCATCTGAATATCCTACTAGATCAAAATTACACTCAAGTGGATACCACAAATATAAATTAGATGTACCAATTAAATATCTCAAGATACGTTTAACTGCAATCATATGCAACTCTTTAAGACATGATTGAAATCTAGCACAGACACATACGCTGAACATAATGTCAGGTCTACTTGCAGTTAAATATAATAAAGAACCAATCATACCTCGATATGTAGTCGCATCGACAGACTTACCATTTTCGTCTAAGGTCAACTTTTTATCAGTTACCATAGGTGTGTCCATTGGATGAGCATTCTCCATACCAAATTTTATGATTAGCTCCTTGACATATTTTTGTTGGTGAATCTTTATTCCTTCCTTAGTTTGTTGAATTTGTAATCCTAGGAAGAATTTCAATTCTCCCATCATGCTCATTTCAAATTCTGAGGTCATTAGATCTGAAAAGTACTTGCACAATTCATTGTTAGTAGAACCAAAAATAATATCGTCTACATAAATTTGAGCAACAAGTAAATCAGAACTCTCGGATTTTAGAAATAGGGTTTTGTCGACAGATCCTCTTTTAAAATTGTTTTGTAATAAAAATTTGGACAATCTGTCGTACCAAGCCCTAGGTGCTTATTTCGAACCATATAAAGCTTTATCGAGTTTAAAAACATGGTTTTTAAATTTGCTATTCAAAAATCCGGGAGGTTGTTCAATAAAAACCTCTTCTTCCAAATAACCGTTAATAAAATCAGTGTTAACGTCCATTTGGTACAGTTTCATTCCTTTATGAGTTGCGACGGCGATGAGCAAGCGTATAGCTTCAAGTCTTGCTAGAGGTGCAAAGGTCTTGTCATAATCAATCCCTTCTTGTTGATTATATCCTTGAACGACCAATCGAGCCTTATTTCGAACTATAACTCCCGAGTCATCCAATTTATTTCTGAATACCCATCGAGTACCAATCACAGTTCGATTTGAAGGTCGTGGCACAAGATGCCAGACATTATTACGTTCAAAATGTTGAAGCTCCTCTTGCATTGCTACAATCCAATCGGATTATGCAAGTCCTTCTTTGATGTTGGTAGGCTCTATGGTAGACAGAAAGGAATAGAGTGAACAAAAGTTATTTAATCTTCGTCTTGTTTGAACTCCCTTATTCAAACTTCCTAGGATACTATCCATAGGATGAGAACTCTTATATTTCCATTTCTTAGAGTTCCTAGGCTCATCATCATCTGATGAATCTCACTTTCCTCAAATGATTCAGAGTCAAGATTGGTTCCCCCTGAGTTGGACTCCGGGGTTATAGCTAAAGTTGGTATAAATTTTGTTACAATATCTTGATCTGGGTCCAAAGTTATAGCATCATCAGTTATAACTTCGGTTACCTTTTCCTTGTTTTGAGAAGAGACATTCGTATCATCAACAATTGTCTCAGTTCTCTTTTCATGATCATTTGCGGTTTTATCAAGTTCATCATTGATTCCTTCAATAACTTCTTCACTGGTTTCTGGTACGTCATCCCATGAAAGGCGAAACTCGGGATCATTCATGTCGTCTTCTTCATTCTGTTCAACTTGTTCAGGCACATTATCTTCATCAAATACAACATGAACACTTTCTTCTATGCACAAAGTTCTTTTGTTAAAGACTGTAAAAGCTTTACTATGGTTAGAGTAACCAACAAACACAGCTTCGTCACTTCGTGGATCAAATTTGCTTAAATTACTTTTTCCATTATTATGGACAAAACATTTACTACCGAAGCAACGTAGGTGAGCTATATTGGGTTTTCTCCCTCTTAACAGTTCATAGGGAGTCTTTTTGAGAATCGGTCTAATCATAGCTCTATTGTGCACATAGCATGCAGTACTAATGGCTTCGGCCCAAAAGTTCTTAGGAAGGCCACTACACAAAAGCATAGTGCGAGCCAAGTCCTCTAGTGTTCTATTCATTCGTTCCACGACACCGTTTTGTTGTGGGGTTCGTGGTGCAGTAAAGTTATTTCCTACACCATTCTCCCTACAATATTCTATAAAAGCTAGATTATCAAATTCGGTGCCATGATCCGTAAGAATGGAAACTAACTTTTTATCATACTTGTTTTGGGCAAGTTCATTAGTACCACAAACTCATCGAAAGTTTCATCTTTAGTAAATACAAAGATAGGCCGTACCCCCTTGAGTAGTCGTCAACTAGAACGAATACGTACCTTGATCCACCGCGGCTTCTAACTTTCATAGGTCCACACAAATCCATGTGTACCAACTCAAGTGGACGCTCTGTACTTACTACTCGTTTTGGTTTGAATGAAGATCTAACTTGTTTACATCGAGCACATGAGTCACACATCTTTTCTTGTTCGAATTTGATTGAAGGTAAACCCTCAACTAAATCCCACAATTTGAGTTTCTTTAAAATTATTGGACTGATGTGTGCAAACCTCTTGTGCCACAAGCATGAATCATCCACAGTGTCTTTCATGCACGTAAAGGAACTTGTAGTGACTTTGTTTAAATCAATCATATACACGTTCCTTTTACGTACACCTTCTAGGATAACATTACTAGTACCTTCAATTATGATGCGACAAACATTTGTATGAAACACTATTTTATTGCCTTTGTCACATAATTGAGAGATACTTAGAAAGTTATGTTTAAGACCATCTACCAGATAGACATTATTAATAGCATGTGAAGGAGATATACCAATCTTACCTACACCGATTATCTTGCCCTTGTTGTGGTCTCCAAAGGTGACCTTGCCACCATTGAAGGGCTCTAGTGAAAGAAAACAATTCTTATTTCCGGTCATGTGTCTCCAACATCCACTGTCGAGATACCATAGATTATTTTCTTTCACTATTATTTGCAAGGGAATCAAATACAGCTCTTAGGTACCCACGCTAAGTTGGGTCCTTTGTGGTTAGTGACTCGGTAAATTTGATCCTTCCTAACCCATACCTGTTTTACAATCCTTTTAACATAGGGTTTTCTAGGTTTTTTATTGTAACGCACATTAGGTTTAAATGACTGCTTCTGATTCACATAAACTTTAGATTTTGAAGGTATAGATGTGTAATCGAAAGCTATGTCATAAAACCATCTGAACTCATTATTTCCAAATTCTTCACGTTGAGGTTCAAGTTCGGATTCATCAATACTAGAAACGTCATGTTCTTTAACAAAATCAGTTTGATTTTTGTTGTCATTGACATATTTAATGCAATTTTCTTTAACATGACCATTGTGACCACAATAATTGCAAATCAGATATTCTGAAAGATTGACATACTTCATTCTTCTGAAATCACGGTCAGAAGGAGTGGATTTGCACTTATCATGGTCTCTACGACTATAACATTCATGACCTAGACCCATCTTCATGTTATTGTTAGACTGTTCGGTAAGGAAGTCTAAGACCTTCTGACTTCCTTCCCATTTATCATGAACTTTTCGTGCATGTAGGAGCAATTCCTTCAAAGACTGAATTTCTTTTTCACATAACGAATTGTCTACATTCGAGTCTTGGAGGGATTGTTATTTTTAAAGTTCTCACGAAAATCATTAAAACGTTGTTCAAGATAAATTTCTCCTCATTATGTTAATTTTTGGCTTGGGAGAATTCAGCCTTTATATCTTTCAATTGCTGAGAAAGAAAAGAGTTTTCTTTCTTGTGATCAATGATAGCAACTTCCTTGCCTTAGTGTCAGATTATAAAAGCTCATTGACTGTATTCAATTCTAAAGTTATATCTTCATTAGCTATAACTTTGGCTTGAAGATTCTTAATGTTGAGCTGTAACTCTGAGATTATAGCTTCATTAGCTATAACTTTAGACTCAAGACCTTCTTTCTCAACATTTGTCATGTCTGAAGTTGTAGCTGAAGTTGCCATAACTTTAGACTTGAGCTTTTTAGTTTTGGCTTTTAGAAGTTGGTTTTCCTCAGCAATGTCAAGAATTTGGTCCTTAAGATCTTTTAATTCAAGACTCTGTTCATGACAATGATATAAGGCTTCTTCAAAATACTTAATTAAAGACTTCTTAGACAATTTCTTAACTTGCTTTTTAAGTTCAAGATGACTAACCTCTTCATCATCTTCTGAATCTGGTTCTGAATCTGAGTTGCCGACAAGGCACATCTCAGATTCACTTTCATTGTCACTGTCAGAAATTAGGTCAAGACTGACGTTGCTCAGACACAGGTTGGCGACTTTTTCTACCTCTAATTCGTCGTCTTTTGTGTCGAGATCTCCCCAGCAATAAGCCATCATGACTTGCTTGAATTCCTTCTTGGTTTTGTGTCGTTGATCTTTGTCTTTGATTTTCTTCCATGTATAGCAATCCTTAATCATATGATCATTCTCCCCACACTTGCAGCAACCACGACTTGCGAGGGACCCTTTTGAGTCGATTGGCTTCGTATAAGATTTGTTAGTGTTATTGTTAAACGTTTTCCCTTGTGGTTTATTAAAGCATTTTTTCTTAAAACGTCTAGCAAATAACACTATGTCATCTTCAAGATCCGAATCATGTTTTTCACTAGACTCGGCTTGTAAAGCCACTTTCTTACTGTTACTATCGTTTGCCTCATCCTCATCAAGAGTAATCTCGTGAGCCATGAGGGTTCCGAATAGCTCTTGATAAGATAGGTTAGATATATCTTTACATTCCTCAATTACCGTCACCTTAGGTCTCCATCGTCTAGATAGACTTCTAAGGATCTTCCTGGCGATTTCCGCGGAGTCAAAAGTCTTTCCAAGATTTTTCAAATAATTAATGATACTAGAGAAGCGAGTGGACATGTTGTCAAGCGATTCATTTTGCTCCATAGAGAACACTTCGTATTTTCGAATCAATAATGCAATACGTTGCTTTTTGACAACAGTTGTCCCCTCATAGGCTAACTATAGACCATCCCATATTTCCTTGGCAGTAGAGCTAGATGAGAAACGGTCAAACTCAGTAGAAATCATGCCGTTTTGCAACAGGCTGATAGCTTTTGAATTTTTTTTCAGCTTTCTTATAATCTGCCTCAACATAGTCATCTTCTTTCTTTTCGGTGGAAGTGCCAGTAACAGATCCAAGCATGATCTTATTAGGGCCATTCTTAATTTATTAGCCAACACTCCCAGTCGTTACCCTTTATGTAATGGGTCATCACATTTTTCCATAAACTATAGTTCTTCCCATTGAATACAGGACACTTCAGGTGTTTGGAATCCATTAAAATAAAATTAAATGCAGCGGAAAATAAATAAAAATAAAAGGATAGAACGGATTAAGAGCACGAGGCTCTAATACCAATTGTAGAGTCTATTGATCGAATACGAAAGAAGGGGGGCGGGGTGAATTGAGTATTAAAAACTAGCCCCACTTTTTCGATTTATATGATATGTAATTAATTATTTGATCTTATGGATTAAAATCAACTAATTAATTAATCAAAGTAAGCACTAGTAACGAAATAACGAAAAGTAAAGAAAGTAAAAAGAGGCACACGAATTTTTGAAGTGGTTCATTTTCACAAGTTGAAACCTACGTCCACTATTCTCGTTTAATAATTCTTAGTACCTTTCTCCGGATAACAAAACTTATCAACCCACTCGTATAATCAACTATGATTATACCTCAAGGTGAGTAGCGCTAAATACTCTATACTATCTTACGTTAATAAGAAAGTACAATATAAATCACACAGATTCTCGTTAAAGAATTGTAAGATTATGTGATGTACTATTATCCAAGAATGTATTTCACGCAAGCGATTGATAAATACTGATGCACGACTCTTTTGAAAAACAAACACTAAAAATAATTAATATTTTGCTCAAGGTTTGCTTTAAAACGATTTTGGAAAATTCTCTCAATGTATGTGTGTGTGTCGTGTTGTTCTATTGAATGACAAGGGAATGAGTTTCTAGAATAAAAGCATAGGAGATAAAAATCTAAAACCCTAGCTTAATATTTAAGAAAGATATTTAACTTTAATACCTCAAAATATTATTTGGTTTATCTTTTAGAAATATATTTATCTTTAATATCTCAAAATATTGTTGTAAAGATATAGTAGAATCCTAGATTAAGTTAAACAAGGAAAACAAGCCTATGGACGCCGGATTTCTTATTTTCACGAAACCCTATGAGTACGCAACCCTAGAAGGCACAATCCTAGGTTTACACGAAACCCTAGGTTGCTCAAACCCTAGGCGGGCTTATTAGGTTAACAACAAATTAAGATAGAATATATTAGAAACCCTAGGTAGCATGACAACCCATAAGTTGTATTACTAACCAATAGAATCTCATAAATATATTCTCTATTAAAACTTTTGATAAATATAAAAATACTCTTCCTCTTTTTGAAAACATTTAAAATATTTATTTCCAAAATCATGCATCAACATTTATCATTCAAAGTTATAGGCTAAAGCTATAACTTTGAACTTAAAATCACTCTAATGGAATAGTTACCGAATGACGACCTATACTATCTAATCTTCACAAAGATCTTCAGTATACGGATCATCTCTTCATCTTGATCAAAAAGACCCTCCATCTTGAGTCTTGTGCTATTTGAGGTAGATCATGCTTGAAACGTTTCTTTAAAGTTAAAACCAGGTAGCTATAGTTTCCATGTAAACTTCCAAAGTTATTCCTGAAGTTCATATAACTTTGTGTCACAGAACTTGTCAAACTTATGCCTGAAGTTCTTATAACTTTGATCTTCTTTCTCGTAATTGTTGTTAGCTATAATAAGACTAAAGCACACAATTACACGCATATGATATATCAAGTAAAGCACATTATCAAGTAAACATATGTCATTATCAAAACTATAAAATAGGTCCAACAGATATTGAGTTTGATTCTACTTAATGAGGTGTTAAGAGAAATCTATGAAAAGTTCAAAGAGCTTCAATATAAAGTAGTTAACCACCAAGAGTATTAGATAGGGGACTTAGGACTAAATCGTAACTAGAAATATCTAAGTATTGACTTTGATTTTCACAAAAAGTATTGTGAAATAGTTTCACGAGTTAACTTCTCTAACACACATTATGAGATAAGGTGTTGTTGCATAGAGAAACAGAAGCTTATACGATATGGTTTTGTCTTTGTCAAGTCACACTAAGCCACTTGACTATCTTTGGGCTTTTATTATTTTGTCTGCTATTTCTTTTCCCACCATATCTAAGCACATTTAAAACAGTATGATTTTATTCCATATACGATATGGATAGGAAGTGTACCTTCATTTCAAAGTTATCCGAATGAAACATGTGCTCAATAATCCTACATTGACCACGAGAACAAAGCGTTTGTGGCTCGTTATGCTTTCTTTCAATAAAACTACGATAATTTATTGATAAGACAGAGTGGGAGAAAATGTTTCTAGAGCCACAAACTAAGCATATGGTCCGGAAAAGGTTTTCTCATTGTTTGTTCAGTAGTTGTTTCTTCGGAACCTAGGAGGTCAGGTAGAATTTTTTTACTCTTTAATAGTGATAAATTCATATTACTTTTAGAAAGTTATTCACCTGTGAATTATAAAAGACTGTTTCTAGTCCCAACTTCATGCTATGGCTTAGAGTCATGCGATTCGTATTGGACTCCATGCGCGATGGTCAGTTATGTGACATGGTAAATTTTACATGAAGAAATTAGACCTCTTCAGTGTAGATTGATTTTTAAGATCGAAATTTGCATGGATGAATATTAAAATGTTTTTCAAAGATAAATTGGTAGGCATAGAGTTTGCACCAATTGCAATGCTTTGATCCATTCGAAAATACTTAGCGATTGCAGCATTTCATAATAGTATGATGTCAATTGGGTCTCAAGAACCACCTTCTTGAATATGATTCTAGAAGAGGTAGTATATTTTATATTTACCTGTGTGTTTGTAGATCCTAATTATCCTAAGTTAATTTGCAAGGTTAAGAGGATGTCTTAAATAAGCACTAAATAGTTGGAATTAGTGTGTCAATCATGTCATAAAATATTTCTCGACATTTCGAGTAATTATGTTGATACATGAAGTTTAGTGGGAGTAATGTGGTCTTCATCAGTCTTATATGTGGAGACATATTGATCTTTTTAGATGATGGAAGAGTTTTGGAGAAGAAAATATGGATTTATGGAGATAAATCTAAAAGGATATTAGCATTAAGTCAAAATTCTTATATTGATAAGATCTTTGACTAGTTCAAGGAAGTTGAACACATGGTAATTGATTCCTTTTTCTTCCGCTGCGGGATCAATTATACACGCTGTGATGTACGCTCAATCCGATATTTCGCATGCTTTCAACATGACGAGTCGTTTCCAATCAAATCCAAGTGAGAGTCACTTGATAGCCATAAAGAACATCCTTAAGTACTTGCGAAGGACTTAAGATATGTTCCATGTGGTTGGAGTTTATACTGAGTTGCGTAAGGGGTTACACAGACTTTAGTTTCCAAACTGATCAAAGTGATTTGAAATCACGAACTGGCTATGATTTATAGAAGATTTATCTGTTGGAAGAGTACCAAGCAGAAAGGACTATTGGAAAGGTTCCAAGTAGGAGTGACATTTCAAATATAAATGTCATGTATCCACTGGAAGTGTTCCAGGCAGTTTATCATTGCGGATTTCAAACGGAAATGGAGTACATTGAATCATATGATGAATCATATGAAAGTAATTTGGATTCGACAGTATTGGAGGGACTAGAAGTAGTTCCAATAATTGTATATCATATCCCATGTTACTGGTAAAACAGTGGCAGCAACCTTTAGGGCAAGAGTCCTAAGTCTAGATTCAAACCTAGACACGTACTCAGAAAGGTTTATGTGACAACCCTCGCGAATGCGGAAATATAAAACATACAAGCATGTGAATTATATAGCGGAAAATACGGTATTTTAAAAACCTTTATACATGCAAGATAGAAAAATACGAGGAGTGTCAAAATATTACAAACTAAATAAAAATACCACAAGAGACGTAGTCTCTCAAAGTGTTAACAAAAGACAAAGTAATTAGCAACTAGCTAAACAACGTCTAGAGGTGTTTCATCCAGGGACAACGCCCGCTAGCTCACACCCGAACCCAAAATAGCATAAGCAAAAAGCCATCCATGCAAGCAACCTGTTCATTCATGAAAAACATGAACGCCACAATCAGTGGGGAGTAACTCCGGGTTCTCCCAGCCATATCACATCAAACGTACATAGAAGGAAATACAAAAGTAGTGCATGCATACATATAGATATACATGTGAGATACGATAAGGATAGATAGGCAATTCGATATATAATGATAAGAGCATAAGGAATACAAATCCGAATCCATCATGTTATACAAAGACTCGGGGAAGACACTCTTAGGCAACCGAATACGCTCACTAGGGCTTGCATCTCACCGTTAGCGGTATAAGTTTGATAAGATTGAGACTCGACAAACAAACCAAGCCAAGTCATGCGATGATCACAGTAATCCAACATATTATCATCCATTCACGAACCCATACATTGACGGTGCCCAATCATGCAATGACCATGAATAATATCATGAAATCACGCATTCAAAGACGACGGTGCCCAATCATGCAATGACCATGAATAATATCATGAAATCACGCATTCAAAGACGATGACACGACGACA
>JAIUZE010049333.1:0-10450 GCA_022085475.1 Heliosperma pusillum
AGCTCAAGCACAACAAGAAGGAGTTCTTGTTGTGCCCTTATATTTTCCATACCAATGTGAGGAAATTTCTTCTCTTATATAAATGTCTTTATATTTGCATGCATGTTACATAGATCATTAAATACTAAATTAACAAGTAATTTAGCATCTAATTAGAGGAGTCTAATTAAGGTCTATGGACTTTCAGTATTTCCTATGGATTGTGAATTGTCTCACAATTGAGTTTTATCTAACGAGTTTCTGAGTAATTTGGGATTATGATATCTAAACTAACAAAAGGCATAAATGAAAACAAAAACAATTGAAAATGAAAGCAATAAAGCAAAAGATGAATTAACAATAACGAGAAGCATCTAGGGAAGTAGGTTCACACATGTAGATTACCATATTGATGAAATTGGATTTAGGATATGCAATTAATTCATTGTGAGTTCGTAAAAATGTTGTGTTCATTACAATCATAGATGAGATGGTCTACCAGGCTTTTAGGCAATTTATTAGGTCTTAATCCACCATGTCATGCTTTGTCTATTCAATTCTCGTATCTCTACCTTGGAAAACAATTCCATACTAGTCAATGATTTTGATCAGGAATCGTCAACTATCGTTAAAGTCCAAACATGCGTAGACACAATGTTTTAAAAGCACAATTTCTTTTATCCAATTATCATCTTTTAATCAATCCAACATGGCTACCCTACACCCTAAAAAGGTGACTACTCACTCATGATAATGTTTATGTCTAAGATGATATTAACAATGAAAACTAGGATAGACATGTTTCGTTGATTTTTGACAATAATGTAAGACTCTCTATGTGGCCATAATAACGACGCTATTTGACAATCTAAGAAATGAAATGACGATTATAACAACATGAAAATGAATCTAAGATAATATGAATAGAAAATAACAATCAAATAAGAAACATAAACAACTTTAAACAAAGGATAAATAAGGAATACCTAGGTGACGATCAACAACGAAAGCGATAACAATAATAGAAATCCCTTGCATAGAATAATCGTTCCTTGAATTACAATACTTGTACCCAACAAAGTAGACTACAAAGATTGAAATTCTTATTTATCTAAACTAAGGTTTTGATGTGAAATGGACAGAAATAAACTAAGAACTAAAGACAAAAGAAGAAAATGATCTAAACTAGAAAGACTAAACTAAAGAGAAAAGAAAAGAAAAGAGATGTTGTGTGTGAGATTGTGTTATGAGACATATTTTGAGAAGAGGGGCTGGAGCATCTATATATAGCATTAGGGTTTCGTGGAGAAGGGGCCGAGCATTAAACATATAGGACAAAAATAGGAAGTTGAAGAATTTTTGCTCGAAGCAGCAGAGATACCCGATCGGGTACACCCTTACCCGATCGAGTAAGTGGTCATCTAGAAACTTTTGACTAACGTTTCATCTCCCTTTGCTTTGACTTGACTTCCATCATCCCCCTTGACCTCTCCAATCGGGTTTGTTGATAGGGTTTGATGTAAAGCGATGAATTCTTCCGCCCAATTGATTGATCTTCCGACAACTGCGACATCATCTTTACTTCTTCTCTCTTTTGAATTAGTGAACCTTCTTGAAATGCCTTTGACATGGTCAAGCTTTCTTCTTCAAATCGTCGGGTTCTAGGCAAATGCTCGGAAGTATAGAAAAAGGGCGTAGAAACGTCACTTTCCCTACAAAACAGGTTAGAACACAGGAATTCGCCTAGAAGACGATATTAGCTCATAAAATGGTTTAACAACGCACAAATGACATACAAAACCGAGCTAAAATGGGGGTTCAAATCATACAAATATTCACTTATCAACTCTATACTATCTTACGTTAATAAGAAAGTACAATATAACTCACAAGGATTCTCTTTAAAGAATAAGTAAGGCTATGTGTTGTACTTTTATCCAATAACGTATTTCACGTGAGCGATTGATAAAGAATGATGCACGACGTTTTCAAAAAACAAACACTAAAAAAAAAAAAATTTTGTTCAAAGTTTGATTTAAAATTAATTTATACAAGGATAAATCGCAAAATACTACCTATTATAGTCAAGATTTCTCAACATACTACCATATTATACTTATTTGTCCAAAGTACTACCTACAAAGTTACTAATCTTCCTAAATTCCTACCTTATACCTAATTTAGGTCTTAATTGAGATAAAATAATCAAAAATTCAAATTATGAAATTATAATGTGTTTTACCTAAATTTACTCTCTTTAAACACCCACTTAACACTATCTCCTTCACCTTCTATATCCACCACAAGAATCATCCTCCTCCACCACCAGAAAGTCACCACAGTCCCACTTTTTTCGATGTTTGCTAAACCCAACACCACCACCAACACCTAATCCAACCATGTCCTAATCTACATCCCCCCTATAATACTGCCCCAAGTCCCACCTTTAACCCACCACAACCGCCTCAAGTTCTCACTAATAAAAAAACCTAGATCTATGGAATACAATTCGTCAATGATAGTAGGAGGCTAACAACGATAATAGTCATGGTGGGGAAGGGTTTCCGGCAGATCTGGCAATAGTCGTGGAAGTTGATGGTGGCCAACTCGCCGTAGTGTAATAATGGTTATCTAGAATGAGATTAATAGTGGTGGATTTTGAAGGTGGTGATTACTAATGGTGGTTGTTGTTGAGAGTGGTGGATGTTGATGGTCATGGTGGTAATGGTGGTGGTGGGTGGATGAAAATGATGAATAAAGAAGATTAAAATTGATTAGGATTAGATTAGTATAAAGGTAGTATGAGTAGATTATTTAGAACTAAATCTAAAAATTAACTTAATAAAAATCAATTAAGTTCTAAATCCGGTAATTAAGTAGTAGCTTTGGAAAAGTTGTAACTTTGTAGGTAGTAATTTGAATAAATAAAGATAATATGTAGTATTTTGAAAAATTCTAACTATAATAGGTAGTATTTTGCAAATTGGCCTTTATACAATTCTCTCAATTGTATAAAAGTCGTTATGAATGATTGAGATGGAAGGAGTATTTATAATAGAAGCAGAGGAGGTATAAAATATAAAACCCTAGCTTTTTCTTTAAGAAATATATTTATCTTCAATATCTTAAAATATTATTGCTTCATCTTTTAAAAAGATTTTTAACTTTAATATCACAAAATATTGTTGTAAAGATATTATTAGAATCCTAGGTTGATTCAAACAAGGAAACGTGCTATAGAGGCCGAAATCCTTATCACGCGAAAGCCTAGGTGGTCACCTATTAGCACGCAACCCTAGGAGGAACAAACCCTAGGTGGCACAACCACTAGGTGTGCTTGTTAGGTTAACAACAAATTGAGATAGAATATATTAGAAACCCTAGGTAGCATGACAACTCATAAGGTGTATTAATAACTAATAGAATCTCATAAATACATCATCTATTAAAACGTTTGATAAATAAAATAATACTCTTTTTTTTTTTTTTTTAAAAACGTTTAAAATATTTATATCCAAAATCATGCATCAACTTTTATCATACAAAGTTATAGGTTAAAGCTATAACTTTGCACTTTAGTATGTAAAGTTATAAGTGAATCATAACTTTACAGACTTAAAATCACTCTAATGGAATAGTTACCGAATGACGACCTATACTATCTAATCTTAACAAAGATTATCAGTATACGGATTATCTCTTCATCTTGATCAGAAAGACCCTCCATCTTGAGTCTTGTGTTATTTGAAGTAGATCTTGCTTGAATTGTTTCTTCAATGTTATAACCAAGGTAGCTATAACTTTGCATATAAACTTCCAAAGTTATACCTCAAGCTCCTATAACTTTGTATCACATAAATCTTCAAAGTTTTGTCTTAAGCTCCTATAACTTTGATCTTGTTTCTTGTAATTGTTGTTAGCTATGATAAGACTAAAACACACAATTACTTGCATATGATATATCAATTAAAGCACATTATCAAATAAATACATGTCATTATCAAAACTATAAAATAGGTCCCGCAAATGTACCCTATTTTTATAGTAAAAATATTATACGGATACTTTTCAGCGAAATTTAGTTTTAGTCTAGAATTTAATTTTCCGTGTCATTTTAGAAAATCCGAGTTCGTTTTTGGACTTTACGCGAGATTGCGAGTAAGTTACGTCTTAAGGCGTTTATGGGCTTTTTCCCATGATTTTTCCACTTACTCCCTCATACTCCCCTTAACCCTAAACTCCCTCACATTCAACTTCTCCTTTTTCCTCACCAAGTAACCACCCAAAACCTAAGTTCCATATTTGATCAAGCTTAATATCGACTCTACGGCTTCATTACTTACTCAAATTCACTAGTTTCCGTCTTAATCTTTCCCTCTCATCATCCTCTATCTTATTTGGTAATAAAATTACCGTCTTTCTCACTTTTCAATTTATCCGTCTTTCTCAAAGGTGAATTATATTCATCTTTTATTGTCTAATTGTAGGTGGTGACCTCCAAGACCTCGACAAAGACTACTACTTAGTAGAGGAGGACCTCGACGAGGATTGAAGACACAAAAAGGTAACGGTGAAGGGTTACTCGATATCATCACGTGTTTTTAATGTGTTTTCTATGTTAGTAATCGTATTTAGAATAGGATTAGTAACCATAGGAAGTGTGTTGTTGATGATAGTTGTTGTTAGTTGATAATTGATAATGAGAATTGATGATTGATGATATTAGTTGATGTTTGTTGTATGAAGTTTTGGATAAAGTGATGAATTTTGTGCATAATACGCCCTAGATGGCCGACCGCCCGCCGGTCAGCTGACCGGCTGGGGAGTGGCTGTATATTATTTTTGTTACGTAAACGTTTTAAGGTTATGAAGGTCTTAGCCGGCCGACCGGCTGAGACGCATCCTATTTTGCCTTCATTTTTCTCAAGTGATATTGGTCCCAGCCGGGTGGCCGGCAGCCGGTCCCTTTGACCGGCTGGGACACGCTGTATTTTGGTTGTTTTTCAATTGTTACCATTGGTGCCAGTCGTGTAGCCGGCAGCCGGTCCCCTTGACCGGCTGACACACGCTGCCAACTCTTTTGTAATTCTTTCTTACGTTTTCATTTATAATATTTCCCATGGTTCGTTTATCGTATAAATTTAAGTAATGACTTTAATGTTTCGAATATACGATATTCTTTTCGCTTGTATCGCATGTTTTGTGACGGTTTTTCATATATCCCACTTCGAGTCGGTTTTACATATGTTATAGTTTGAGCACTAATTGTTATGTGCTTTGTACTCTCATTCCCCCGGCTACCTTCACGTTCGTAAGGCTGGAATATCGGAATGAGGAGTGTATCCTTACTGCATAATTGCATGTGTTAGTAGGCATATGACGACGTTGTTAGGAGTGGAACGCTTTGCGTTGATCGACCAGGTCGTCAAATGTTGTATACTTGCGAGGTGGTGTCATTGCATGTTGCGTACCGCTTGTTATGATTCTTGTGATCGTTTCCGCTTCTATGTATGACCGAGTCTTGGATGCGAAATGTCATCGCATGTCAAATCAAAAAATGTTTATTCCGAGAGTCTGGCCAGGTTTAGACTAGGACCGGATATTTATATCGTCGTTCTACCAGGAGGAAATTAGTCTACATATACGAAATGATGAATCTTGTATGCGTTCAGGGAAATGTTTATCCCGTGGATGCGATTTTAATCATACTTGCCATGTACACGGTGCTAGTGCGTGTCATTTACCGTGAGAGATGTTGTCAACGTATTTGTACGTTTGGATGGATGACTATATGATTGGTTATTTGTGATCTTTGGATGACTTGGCATGTTTTGTTTGTCGAGTCTCAATCTTATAAAACTTATGCCGCTAACGGTGAGATGCAAGCCCTAGTGAGTGTATGGTTGCCGATATCTTTACATATTGAATTGCCTATTTATTCTTCTCGTATTTCACATGTATATTTATATATGCATGCTTCTACTTTCGTATTACTGTTTAAGTATGTTTATTGTGATATGGCTGGGAGAACCCGGAGTTACTCCCCACTGACTGTGGCGTTCATGTTTTTCATGGATGAACAGGTTGCTTGCTTGGATAGATTTTGCTTGTTGTATTTTGGGGTTCGGGTGTGAGCTAGCGGGCGTTGGCCTGGATGAATCACCTCTAGACGTTGTTTAGCTAGTTTGCTAATAACTTTGATATTTGATAACATTTTGAGAGACTTCCTCTCTTTGTAGTATATTCTACTTTGGTTTGTAATTATTTGACATTCCTCGTATTTTTATCATAGCATGTAAAAAGTTTTAAAAACACCGCATTTTCCGCTATATAAATCACATACTTGTTATGTTTTATTTCCGCATTCGCGAGAGTTGTCACATAACGACTCATAGCAAGCAAAGTCAAGTACGAAATGTAAATTAAACTATAAACCACAATTAAAAGTGTTAGTTGTCAATGGGTCGAATGGACAATAGGATTAGTAGTTTAAGAACAAACAAAAGAAGACGAGAAAAATCAAGGCAAATCGGGTTGCCGAATGATATTGGGGTCGATTAGTCGGGTCGTGTACGGTACTCAAGGGTGTAAAGGCGATCTAAGCACTTCTTCACATGATTGGCTTGTGCGGTAAGGCATGAATCAAAGTTCCGAACTTTCATGGATATTGCCTCCGTCGCATCATAAATGATTTGCATTCCATCACGCATTTCCGCACCACTCTTCACCAAAGCACCTCCTTGGCTAACCAAGAATTGCATCCGATCCCGTTGCCTAAATAACTCTTGTCAAATATCGACAACATTCCTCTCAAGTTTAGCAAGGCAACCATCGACTCCCGTCATCCAACCCCTCAAATCATTACTCACACCCGACCCACCATGGTCACGGGTTTGAGCTAGAACTCCCCAAAGCCACGGTTTTTACCACCTTGTCAACAACAGCATCGATTTTCTTGTCTTGCGCATCAAGGCACTCCATAACCTTCCCCATAAACAAATCCAATTTTGATTCAATACCCGAAAAATCAACATCATTCGGTTTAACATCAACCAAGCCACCCTTAGACAGCAAAACCAATTCCGGACCCAATACCTCCATTTTCATGAATTTCAAGAAAGTATCATTCATATCATCCTTTAAATTAATGTCATTACTAGTCGCATCAACGACCCCCTTAGCCTTAAGAATCCGAGACACCCACATGTCATAGGGTAAGTCTAGGGTCGTGTAGACCTTATCTTCGGTCACCGAAAAACTAGTTTGAGAAATTCGAGAAAAAACAAGGAAGGCAAGGTTGACACGGTTACCCTCTAGCCAATTCTTAACCACCATCATCTCATAACATGCAATTTTATCCCGTCCACCCCGACGCGGAACCACCATATTCCACAAAAAGTTTAACATAAATTTCAATTTTGGGGATAAATACCCCGCCAACACACAAGTCGACAACGTAGCCCGATCATCAAAGTAACGCTTCACATCCAGTTTAGCCGTATCCGACAGCTCTTCTCATGACGTACTCGGGTCTATTTTGACTCCATCATCAGGAACCAAAAAAAGAGTACAAAAGTCATCAATGGAAACCTAAACTGCTCGGCCATTCACCACGGCATGTAAGACTCCAGATTCAAAGAAACGGAAGCATAAAATTGAATTACCTCGATGGGATAGATAGAACCCGAAAACCGAGACGCTTGCTCTTATTCTTGAAATTTCAAGAAGTCGTTGAAGAAATTTAAAGCTTGATACTTTTCACACCATACCTTCAGAAAACTCCGGCCACCATGAATACCATATTTTGCAACCCGATTAACCAATTTCCATTCTTCCTTTGTTAATCGAAGTTTGTCAAGTCCGGATGTCGTTTCTTGAGGGAGAAATTCGCGAAATAGAGGATGTTTTGTCCCTTCAATTTCTATGTCTTCAGTAGCATCCTCTTGTATCCTATTCTTCCCCTTATTTAACCAACGCCTTATTGTACCTTCGAGCACCGAACCCGACTCGGTTTGGGTCAAATTGGATGATTTTTGGTTGGGTTATGGTGATGGATTGGTAGTTATGCGAGGTGTTTGAGTTTTGGAATTTGGGGTGTTGGTGTTATTGGTAGTGGATCGTGTGGAAGCCATTGATGATAGCTTGGTTTTGTTTTTTTTTTTTCGTGTAGAAGAAGGAAGGTGGAGTTGGTGATGTGTTTTGATGGTGTTAGTGATAGGTAATTATGAAGGGTAGTGTTGGGGTTTGGGTTTTGTAGGGTAGCGCGTGTAGTGCCGGCTCTATCCCTCTTTTTCCTTTTTTTTTCCTTTTTGAATTTTTGTAGGATAGTAATAGGAATATAGTCTAAATATAGGTGAGATATAGTAAGGATAAGATTAGGTCCATAATTTCGGTCAACATGAGGAATTTTGGTCAATTTAGGAAAGTGAATAAGATAGATTTTTGGCAAATATGTGGTCCATAATTTAATATTCATAAAATACTTAATATGTAAGATACTCACGTAAAATATATAATATTAAACACAAATATACTAGTAATAGAATACACAGACAGAGTCATACCATCTTGTCTTATTCTACCCAGTTACGCAGGTTCATAAAATAAGTATGACGAATTTAATTGCTATAGATTAAACCAATTTCCAACCGCAAAATCTTAAAACGTCTTCTCGCTAACGCCTTTGTTAAAATGTCAGGCCATTGATTTTCAGTACTACAAATTCTAGTTTAATGTTGCCCTTTTCTACATGGTCGCGTAAAAAATGATGTCTAATGTCTATATGTTTAGTAGAGCTGGATTCTTAAAAATAATAATAGCACTCGTATTATCACAAAATACAGGCATACAACCAACATTTATACCATAATCACATAGTTGTTGCTTTAACCAAAGTAACTGAGAACATACCAGTCCTACAACTATATATTCGGCTTCGATAGTAGATAGCGCAACTGAATTTTGCTTCTTTGAGCCCCAAGTTATTATGACTAGTCCAACAAACGTAGCGAATCCAGAGGGTAACTTTATCCTTTTATAATTGAAACTTTAATCATTAATAGTGTAACCTTTTTAGGATTGTAACTTTAATCATTAATAATGTAACTTTAGTCATTGAGTGTGTAAGTTTAGTTCATTGAAAGTGTAACCATAGATAATCAATGTGAGGAACAATATTTTTCCTCTACTTTGTTTTATTTTATTTGCATGTAACTAGATCTTGTAACTAATTAAAGTGTTAATTAGTATTTCATAAGAAATGTCTTATGAGTAGGTATATGGACCTATCAATTGGTATCAGAGCATAGGATGTTGCATGCAATCGGTTTTATGAAGTTTTTACGAGTTATGGTAACAAAATAAAACTAGAAAATTTGTGATTTATTTGATAAAGTCACGAAATATTGAGCATGAAATACCTTCTGGTCCTAAAATGGTTTTAGGTCATTTTGATGATTTATGGAAGATTATGACTAAAAATAGTTAAAGTTCGAATCTGGCCATGCAATTTTAGTATGATATCACATGTATATTTAACCTACTGTATGTAAAATTTAATATAAATATGATTTCTTTTGCATGATTTATGATTTTTAATGGTTAAAAAGGCATAAATAGTGATTATTTTGGCATAAATAGCTAAATTAAACTTTTGGCTTGAGAAAAATTATCATATGTTGCATAAATATTTTACATATCAGATAAATAAGTTGAAATACCAAATTTCCTGATTAGCTCCTTAACATATTTCTGTTGGTGAATCTTTATACCTTCCTTAGTTTGTTGAATTTGCAATCCTAGGAAGAATTTCAATTCTCCCATCATGCTCATTTCAAACTCTGAGGTCATTAAATCTGAAAAGTACTTGCACAATTTATTGTTAGTAGAACCAAAAATAATATCGTCTACATAAATTTGAGCAACAAGTAAATCACAACCCTCCGATTTTTGAAATAGGGTTTTGTCGACGGAACCTCTTTTAATATTGTTTTGTAATAGAAGTTTAGACAATCTGTTGTACCATGCCCTAGGCTGTGACAACCCTCGCGAATGCGGAAATATAAAACATACAAGCATGTGAATTATATAGCAGAAAATACGGTATTTTAAAAACCTTTATACATGCAAGATAGAAAAATACGAGGAGTGTCAAAATATTACAAACTAAATAAAAATATCACAAGAGACGTAGTCTCTCAATGTGACAACCCTCGCGAATGCGGAAAGATAAAACATACAAGCATGTGAATTATATAGCGGAAATATGAAGTTTTAAAAACTTTTATACATGCAAGGAAAGAATACGAGGAGTGTCATATATCACAAACTAAAGTACGAATTATACTACATCAAGAGACGAAGTCTCTCCAAAAGGTTAACAAGTAAAAGTGATCTTACAATATATATGGGGTATTTTCGAAATAGATGGGGTATTTTCGAAATAGATGGGGTATTTTTCTAATCGATTTAG
>JAIUZE010049340.1:0-16750 GCA_022085475.1 Heliosperma pusillum
TTGGACCATGACATTGTAGTCCTTACTACTTTTTAACCGAGTATAATGTTCCATCTGCTTGATAGCTTTTGTGTCCCGGCCTTGTTGGGTTTAATATCCAAGTCGGGGTAAATGGCTGCCGATTGCTTTTCCACCTTTGGGGAATGATCAGTTTAGTACTAAGCCCAACCCGTTTGGGTTGGAATCTCCTTAGGGGTACTCATGTGATGAGTCTTGGGTGCGATGTTTTTCCGCACTTCTCTGGGTCTGCGCAGTCTAGGATTAGGGTAGAGTTCGTATCTTGGCCATGTTATTAGGGTAACCTCTGAGCTAAGATATGTGCTTTGGATCTGGGCCATGTTATTAGGGTAACCGCTGAGCCTAGATGTGTGCTTGGTATTTTGGCCATGTCATTAGCGTGACCGCTGAGCCTAAATATTTAAGTATATCCTACCTCGTGGTATAGACTCGAGTTACAGAAGTCTTCTATTGACGGTACTAGGAACTTATGCCTGTTTGTAGACGGATTGGTCTTTCATGTTTGATGATTCTATGAGTTTTAGAAGGTGAGATGCAAGCCGGCTAAGATTGATAGAGTTTGGATTACTGGTTGTTAACTGATTCACATGATTTACTGTGTTGATTAGGGTTTGAGTGTATCATGGCCATGTTTCAGGGTAACCTCTGAGCTAGCATACCAGCTTCCCTACCTCGTGTTATAGTTTATTATCGGATTCACATGATAGCTTTCATATGCTAGGTTATATGTTAGTTAATTGTTTCATAACATGAAAAGCATATCATATATGTTAAAGTTTTGTATTTTCCATATACATTGCTTTTATGTTATTCATGTTTTATTAAACTCGACATTTCGTGGCTGGGAGAACTCGGAGTTACTCCCCACTGACTGTGGCTTCCGTGTTTATATTTAATGCGGTTGGCAGGTTTGTGATGCATACATTGGGTACATTGACGAGCTAGCGAGCGAAGTATTTACCTGGACCTATATTCGGTTCTTAGATTGTATATTATTTATACACTCTTTTATTTCCGTATTTATACGGGAGATATGTCTCCCGTCTTGTATATTTCTTTTGTATAATATTATTTCCGTTTTGTAATAAACCTTTTTATTTATGACACCTTCGTTATGTATTATCATATTTTATTTAGTTAAATTATTTTTTTTCTTTCCGCAAATTTGAGGGTGTCACAATGTTGGGCTTGGATTACTTCCCTTAACTTGACATCTACTTTTGCTATCACATGATCATTTTGAAAGGATGAGTGTGGCATAGTAGGAGGTGTATTACTGGGCTGAGTTTGGCAAAATTGTGGGTGAAAGGGGTTTAATGGTGTGAGTCTATTCCCACATCGTTGAGGTACATGCCCTATTCCTCCACAAAGTTCAAAAGGTGTTGTTAGTGAGGTAAATGGGTTTAAAGCTTTCGGACGATATAAAGTACATTTTGGGGTGGTTTCGTTTGGTTGAACGGGACAGGCTAAGGAAATGGTAGTGTCAACATCATTTGAAGTTTCCACTCGGCTTTTCTTTTGCTCTCCCCCATTACTTTGTGAACCTTCCCCACTTTCTTTTTGTGAATTAATTGATAGGTTTGACATAGTGGTTTGAGGTTTAAACCTACGAAGAAAAGCGATGACGATCTCTTCCCACCCCATTGGTTTAGTGGCATCCTTTAAACGACGGGTGAACCACCATTTAGCTTCTCCCTTTAGTGATAAAGGAAAGAGAGTTTCTCTAATTTGGTTTTGGGTGATTCCCTCCCTCATAAAAGTTTGACACAATTCACAAAAGGTTTGGATATGGTGTGATGGGTTTTCATTTGGCTTACCACTAAATTGGTTACCCTCAATGAGAGCAATCAAAGTCAAATGGACCCTTAGGATCCCACTAGCAAGTTCAAAAACCCGGTACCTTGGATCTTCCTTTTTTAGCACCATTTTTGTCAACGTACAAGAAAAACACAAAAAGGAAAGTTAGTGACGATTAAAGGTACGGTTGCACCTAAAATTGGTAGAATTTTAAACAAAAATCAGCAATACATAGATATCCAAAACCGTGCTCCCCGGCAACGACGCCAAAATTTGATCGGTTATGTCGCGGTCCCGATACAAAAATAATTACCCATACTTAGGCTAACAACATAAGGAATGTAATTAGGAAAGTAGGGTGTCGATCCTCAGGGAGTATGTGTTAACTATGAATTGCTATGGAGTGATCTTCATTTAAGTTCGAGTCATTTGAGGTGGTTCTCTAAACTACTAACATAAAATAAAATGACAAGTATGTAAATGACGATATTTAAATGACAAGTATGTAAATTGCAATAAAATGAATCTAATCTAATTGACGATAATTAAAATGACAAGTATTGAAAGGCTACCTAACTAAACTAATAAAATGACAATAAAGTAAACTATCTAAGAACGATAATAAAATGACGGTAAAGTAAACTAACTAAACAACAATAAAACAAAATATCTAAAACGGTAAAATAAACTATCTAATCAAATTGATATAGTGAAAGAGAAATTCATGTAAAACGATTTAAAAGCTTTATTGATACCAACATTAGAATTACTAGGATTGTCTATGCCTTGTAGCGGTATATTCCTCTCGGATTCGTACCGACTTTTTAATGGGCCCTAACGTCCTCTCAGCATGGTTAGGTCACTAAACCCCTATTGGTTGTCCTAATTCCCATCACAACTCTCGTTTCTAAGACTGAAATTGACTAATACAAACAATTGTTCATGGCCACTAAACAAAGTTATAGAATTTAACACAACCAAAGGAAGAAACAAACTAGGTGGTTCTATTGGTATCGACTCTTCTTTTAATCCATTTTATCTAGCAAATCATTTCAATATTACAACTCTATTTATTGTATTTACACAATGATAATCTTACAATGTTATATCTAATTTATGTGATTAAGTAAATTAATAGGAAAAAGATGAACAATATTAAACTATGAAATAAGAGTGCTATTATGATTAAGGTGATTATACTAGTAATGATTCTAATGATGAATTTCATGATTATATGATTAGGTAAAATACAATATGATATGTTAAACAATATTTCGGTCTTGACTAGATTACTTTTAGATGAGTTTCCTAACAACAATAATATGAGAACAATACTAATTAGATTAAAATTCATGATGAAGATTGCATAAGTAAAGGATAGAGAATTACCGAGATTGAAATACGATTATATAAGAATGAAAGTAAAGAACAAATATCCAACCCGATGTAATGACAAATACTTATTGAAACACTAGAGAAGTACTAGGAAATTGCTGTAAAAACTAGTCTAGAATTGCATAAACTATGAACTAAAACTTGTATAAAAGAAAGATGTAATGCTAGGTTGTGAGTTGTGTGAATTGTATTCTAAGTTGTGTGTCAAATGTTGAGATGATCCTTGGCTTTTATAGGGATGCTTGGTTGCTGCATATCGTCCGAATTCATACCCTAGACAAAGCCTTTAATCACTCCATTTAAGCTTGGTAGAAGAAGAGCCAAGAGACGTTCATCAACAAACATACCCGATCGGGTATGTGGTAATCCGATCGGGTATGTAACCCTGATGGATTTTTCCGTCTCTTCCAATTTCGTCTTTGGGCACGGAATCCTATGCCTTGGTCTTGGTCAATGTAATACGTAATTGGGCTTGGGCTAGTCCTCCTTTGACTTGGGTTGATGTTTTCCTTTGAGAAACAAAGCCAAAGTCCAAGATAAGTCCACTCGAGGAAGGATGTAGCGGAATCATAGTCAAATCGTGAAATGGCTATTATCGGTTCCTTGAAAACTCGTATTCTAGTGCCTTTGCTCCATAAAGTAAGAAAATATAGCAAAACCGCTTCATTTCCTATAAAACGAGTCAAAGCACGCAAAACAACTAGAATAGAAATATTAGCTCGTTAATCACTTAACAAAGTGCATAAATCATGTAGAAATCGAGCTAAAACGGGGGAGAAATTAGTACAAAATATCACTTATCAGTAGAGGAGAGTAGAATGTTATGTGTTTGTGATAGAAGTCTTCTGCTTATTTATATCCTTCAATCTAACGGTTTCAAGGTCAAACATGGACGTTACTCTAAAAAAAGAAATGTGCCCTATTTAACCGGCTCACTGGGTCAAGGTGTTTATTGATGCTTTAGTTGGTTGCTTCAGTTGCTGAGTTTGTGCATGTAGGTTGTTGAGGATATGAAAATATTTCCCATAAATGTAGGACTCACCTTCGTTGCCAATTGTCGACCTCTTATTTGTGAGGTAGGTTTTTTGGGAGGTAAGGAGTATGGAAACGGTCTTCCTTGAAAGTAGGCATAATTGTTGGTGATAAAGTTGGCATGTTAGGTTGCTTGAGGTAAAAGGTTCTAGGTAGGTTTATATATGCTTTGTTAGGTCAGGCTGACTTCTTTTTAACTTAACTTGGATTGTCCTCCCCTAGTTGGTGCCAAGATGCCTTGAATGTTGCATAAGTGTATGCCCCGGTCAGGCTGAGTTGATATTGTAGCTTTCAAGTCGGCTGGATTTACCTGGTACTAACGGAAGCCAAACAAATCAAACACTTTGCAAATAAAAAACCAATTACCTTTCAAATATGTTCCCAAACAAATTATCAAAAGTATTTCTAAAAAAAATGCTTTCAGATAATCAAAATTTGTGGCTGCACACTATCCTTCTCACCTTAGGAGCCCTACTAACCTTGAAAGTCATTCTGTCATACCATACCCAGAGTAGCAGAAAACTCTTCTACAGGTACAAACAGCGTGCGCGTAGCGAATAAAGGGTCATCCCCTACTCTCCCACCACAGACACCTTCACATAGCGTAGCATTCATATCTAAGGACAAAAGACTCCAGAGCCACCGTCTACCAACAATGTCGACCCACAAACAAAAGCACACAAAAGCGCGATACACACAGTAAGTACTAAAACAGACTAAGCATTCATTAAATTAAAAACAAAATACGCTCTCCCAAGGCGACCAAAATTGTCTTACAACCCACAAAAAACGATAAATTTCAAACAAAACAAAAACTACAGACATCTAAAACATTAGGCAAAATACTTGAGACTTGGTCCCTCTGACCACCGTCACCTTCAACTGCGCCTCACTCCGGCTCTACATTAACAAGTGCCTGCTCCAGACCAGCTAAGGCCTCCTCAACACCTCCTCCTCCTGTTCTGAGTCCTCTAGGTAATTGAGGAAGCTCAAGTCCGCCTTGGTGGGAAATGCCTCAACAAATTACCTTTCTTCCTCCTCCAAATCTTAGGCGGTGTGAGTCCCAGCCTGGAACTCCCTCAAGCGCTGCACTTTAGACTCCCACACCACATACACCACCGCCTGAGAAAGGTCTTTCTTCAAGGACATAAGTTGACCTGCTGCTGCCTTTACCTGGCCCTCTGATGCCTTCAGCTCCTCAGCTTTCTTCAGACCGACAGACAGGGTGCAATTTACCTTCTGTGTCCGGGAAAGTTGGTCCTGAGCCACCTTTATCCTAGAGACCACCTCAGCTAGCTGGGTGTCCTAAGCTACGGACCTATCATTCGCATCATTTACCTCCCTAGCCATCCGGATATGCTCCAAGCAAACTTTGGAAGACCTGCAACAGGAAAAACAAAAACAGAATAAGGAGCTTGCTTAGGGGTACAAAGACAAGACATACAAAACACTCACAAAGCCACGCACATCAAATGCATGCTCTGCAGTCTCATCAAAAAATGCAGGAACTCGAGTAGAGCCGAGGGAGTACTGGCACATGCAACAAAAATTAGCCCATCAACGGCCATGCAGAGACACCATTCTGGCTACCAAAGCCAGGAGGGATCTGCAGCACAGTGGAAGACTAAGTAGGAGCAGGGAAAGGTGCCACTGTGTAGATACCTCGTTTCTACACCTTCCGCCAACCACCGAGTGATGATTGGGTCGCATGTTTGGTACGCGGAACGATTTATGACAGTTCTTTTTTTTATCGTCAAGTGATAGCTCAAAGAATTGTGTCTACCTCTTGGTCGTCATATAAGCAGCAGTACGGTCGTTTTGAGAGTCATTAGAGTTCATTTGGAGTCTGGGTCAAAAACCGCTTCATTTCTAGAAACCGATTTAAACCTCCGAGTCAGAACGCGCTGAGATATTCTGGATATTTTATTAACATTTTCAAATTCTATCTCTTTTTGATAAATATTATCTCGTATCTTTTTAAAATGGAAGTATAGATCAACCACATAAGCATATGCGCCTCTTAGAAGAGTAAAACCTTTTTCAACCACAGATGTATTATCTCCATGTCAGAAATAAATTCAAAACCGATTTAGTAGTCATCAGACGTAAAGAAGAAACACAGAAGCATATGCGCCTCTTCGAAGAGTCGCAACATCCGCCTGCTTTTGCTCTTCTTCTTCTTCCTCTTGTTTCTACGTCTTTGTTTTCCTTTTTTTATTTTCTCTTTTTTTTTCGCACCTAAATCATATTTAATCTTTCATAAGTCGTTTTGTACATTACTTATATCCCTAGTAATTCAATATTAGCGGGTTTTCGTCTTTGAATCAAATCTGGATTTTAGAGGTTCGATTCGTTCATATGAAATCTCTAGATTCATTATTGATACAAATTGTAGTGTAATTAATATGTTAAACCACTTCTACTTGAGTCATAGGTCCATAATCCATCGTAAATATATAAAACAACGTTAACTGCTTGCGATTATTACTTCACAGTTAGAATTCAACTCAAGAACAGACGCAACAAGCGATGCGCCTCTTCTAGAGGACGCAGATGTTGCAGCGCCCGTTCTAGGTTGACTTCTGTCCCTGAACTTCTGTTTTCGCCTTGACGTAGCTTTAATTACGTAATTAATTAACTATTAGTCGTAATATCGCTCCTAATCTGTCTCTTAGTTTTTCAAACCTTTTCCTTTTCTTCAAATCTCCTTTTTGAGTATATTTCTGACATAGATCCCGTAATCCTTTGTAATCCAATGTAATCTCATTCAGTCATTTTAATTGTATGCTTTTTTTTTTCTTTCGTAAGTAACTTAACTCTAATTCCCGATTTCGACATAATTGAATGCTAATTAAATGTTCCCCGACATAGTCTAATTCACATGCTAGGATTAAAACGTTGGATGTTTCATTGCATGAATACAATCGATAACATATCAAATACGAACGATTTCCCTAATCATTAGTAGAGGTCGTTATCGAGGCGGGCGGGATTAGGTGTTTGATTAAAGAACTTCCTAATACGTACCCTCACTTCTTACTCCAGATCTCTATGAACATCCGCGTTCATTGGCATCCACGAGAGTCATTCTAGATATATAATGCTAAGGGTAACGAGTTCTTAGTTTTCATGTCATTATTTTGTGTCTTGACATGGCATAAAGTATTCGAACGTTTCCAATTACCCATAAAAACTTGTGGCAACTCCATAAATGTGTATTTCTACGCTTGTCCATCCAAGTGCGCCCATCTGGTGGTTCCCCGTGTACCACAGTTCAGCATGGATCACCAATCCGTGTATCACACACTGTGGCCAAGGGAGTCACGGAGATAGGCACCGTCTCTGGAGGGGCAGTAGCTTTCTTTTTCGAAGGAGGGTTGGCAGAGCTTCGATCTATATCCCTCTTCATTTTCGCCAACAGTTGATCCATGGCTAAAGGAAATGAAAAAGCCCTGAAACAGAACTCACAGGTCAAGAGTGGGGAGACTAACCAGAAGACATCTTCTCATCAGTAGCATTTTCAACTTCTTCGGCCTCCACGTCTTCCACAGATGCAGATTCTCTAAGTTCAAAAGTACCCTCTGGAACACCAGAAGAATGGAGACTAAGGAGCGTAGGATGGCTCCTCTTCTCAGCAGGGATGCCATGTAACCTCTACACAACAGAATCGTTAGGAGAGTGTTGAGCCATCTTAAAACCTGCACAAGAAAGTCAATAAGCGTGGTGAGACCATCAAATAAGCAAAAATAAAAGACAAGGGAGTACATGCGAAGTAACCCCTCTTGTCACGCAGATATTCAGGTAGAGGAACAATGAAGTCAATTTTGACAAAGATAAAGTAGCGATACCACACCCCATCTTTCACTTTATCTGGCATTATAACGCCCGACAATCTATTGTCAACAGTGCGAAGGATCATCTGGCCATGCCCAATAAACGATACATGTACATATGGGCCAGGTCACTAAGACCCAAACCAAGACCATGATCCACATTCAGAGCACAAAGAGAGATTAATCCTCTTCATGCATATCGCTAGACTTGGCAGGCTGCCAAGCCGTTGAAGTTCAGGAACTCCTGAACCAAGTTTGGAAAAGGGAACATCAGACCCAGAGCGAAGGGATACTCATACAAGCATGCCCACCTAGGACGATAGGCATCGGTTCTTTGACCTGGTAAGGGGACATGAACCACATCATCATCAGGCAGGGGAAACCAAGCCTGTATCAAAGGAAGATCCTCCGGCGTAAAAGCGGAGTCACAAGCATGCACCGACGTAAGGGTCCCAGAAGATGGAAACTCCTCAACAAAGACACTGGCTCAAGAGGACGAGGGAACCAGGCGCGTAGTCTTGCTCCCCATTATGAAAAGAAACAGAAAATAAAACAAGGGAGAAGGAAGTACCTAGCAGTGAAAGATTGAGCAAAGAAATAAAGAATGAAAGATGAAATAAGAGGGGTAAAAGTTGTACTTATAAAAGGATATGAAACGGTTGAGGAGAGTTATGGAGAGAGTAGGGAACGTGATGATGGGACATGGAGGAGACATTTGACAAGACTCCCGCAGAAACCAAGGTTGAGAAATCCCCATCCACACACGTGTAGGGCGATGGGAATTTCGGGGAGCAATTGTTAGGGTAAAAAAATAACTACCACATGGATTGCTGACATGGCGCTATGCTATTGGGCTGAAGAGAAGCACATGTATTGATGCTGGAAGCTAGATTAAGGGCAGAGATTAAAAGTAACAAACACACCAAGCATAACGGCAATATCTTACTTAGTCAATATCAGCCTCCACGAAAAGCGGACCTGCAGAGCAAGACTCGTGGGAAGACTAAGTATTCCGTTTGGGTTTTTGGGTTTATTATAAGTACATGAGAACAAATGAGAAGTCGGGCATCCAACATCATTCTCTACTCGTCAACACACACCCGCAGCAAACATTAATTCTCATACTTATTCCTATTAGTTCAATTACCTATAGCTTACTCTTCCATATACGTTGTACCCCCAGAGCAAGAACTTACTTCATTTTAGGGCATATAATTGGCGGGATTCTCACTCCCCCCGTGGTTTTTCCCACATTGGATTTTCCGCGTCACCAATTCTTTGTGTCTTTACTCTTCTTGTACCTTTACTTTCGTTTATCTCTTTATTTTGCACTAGTAGAATAGCCACTTTGATCCGCCTAACATAACAAAACATAATCAGTAAGTTTTTACCAAAATATCCGTATAAACGTGTTCTAGTAATAAGTAGTATCAACTTATTAATTAAATTCAACCCAGCTAATTACTTATAGCGTGTAAAATAACAAAACAATGAAAGATGCAAAATAAAGTAAAGAAAGCAAGTGACACAAGAGATTTTGAAGTGGTTCAGTTTCACAAATCGAAACCTACATCCACTATTTCTCGATTAATAATTTTAGTACCTTTTTACGGATTATAAAGTTATCAACCCACTCGTACAACTAACTTTAGTTGTAACTCAAAGTTGAGTACCCTTAAATACACGATTCTATCTTATGTTAATAAGAAAGTGTTTTTTACTGTTCTTGGTGTTCACACAACTGAGCGTATAAGAAACAATTCTAGACTATTATCCAATAACGATTTTCTCAAAATAGTTTGCAAAATGAAGTGCAACTTTTTGAAAATAAAGGTTTTAATTAAAAATATGAATTCTAGTATAAAAAGCGTGGTTTTAAATGCATGAGATGCTTGAGTATTTATAGTAGAGAAGCAAACTACGTTTTAATGAAAAACCCTAACTGTAGTTGTGGCCTCCCTTGACCAACAATAAATATATTAGGTTAAATTCAAAACCTTAGCAACAAGAAATATATTAGGTTTACATCTTACTTAAACCCTAATTGAACCTAAACCCTAACCACGAGAGACACGGCCTATAAGCCTTACTCACGTGAAACCATGGCCCATCAACGACTCAAGTAAGATACCTTAAAAATATTATTTTAAACTATATTCAAAAACCCGTTTTTAAAAACTATTACAGCTGCATTGTACCTCGTAGCTCCAATGTTATAATAACTTCACCTATAACTTTGAGCTTGGTAAATAAGGTTATAGTTAAAAAAACTTTCACTCTTCTTCCCAAAATTACTATTGAAATTACCGTTATTTAATGACAACCTATACTACAAAATCTTCCTGGAAATCTTCAGTATGTTGATCATCACTTCATTCAAATCACAAGCTCTTTATCTTATGCTCCACAAGCTTCTTTAATACTTCGTTTTTGATCTTGAGCTTGAAAATCACCAAAGTTATAGTAGAAACACCTATAACTTTACATTAGCAGTTTCCTAAGTTATAGTATAATGACTTATAACTTTGCTTCACAAATCATCATGGTTATAGCTTAACTAGCTATAATGTGACAACCCTCGCGAATGCGGAAATAAAACATACAAGCATGTGATTTAATTAGCGGAAATACGGTGTTTTTTTAAAACTTTTTACATGCAAATAGAAAATACGAGGAGTGTCAAATATTACAAACCAAATACAAAATTCAACAAGAGACGTAGTCTCTCAAAATGTCAACAAAAGACAAAGTTATTTAGCAACTAGCTAAGAAACGTTTAGGGGTGAATCATCCAGGGAGAACGCCCGCTAGCTCACACCCGAACCCAAAATACCAAGCAAAATGCCATCCAATCAAGCAACCTGTTCATCCATGAAAAACATGAACGCCACCATCAGTGAGGAGTAACTCCGGGTTCTCCCAGCCATATCACATTAAACGTACATAAAAGGAAATACAAAAGTAGAAGCATGCATATATAGATATATATGTGAAATACGATAAGGATAGATAGGCAATTCAATATATAAAGATAAGAGTATATGAAGTACCAATCCGTAACCATCATGCTATAGATAGACTCGGGGAAGACACTCTTAGGCAACCGAATACGCTCACTAGGGCTTGCATCTCACCGTTAGCGGTATAAGTTTGATAAGATTGAGACTCGACAAACAAACCATGCCAAGTCATGCGATCATCATAAGTAATCAATCATATAATCATCCATTCAAACATACAAATACATTGACGACATCTCTCACGGTAAATGAAACGCACTAGCACCGTGTACATGGCAAGTATGATTAAAAGGCATCCACGGGATAAGACATTTCCCTGAACGCATGCACGATGCTACATTTCGTATATGTAGACTAATTTTCTCCCGGTAGAACGACGATAATAATACGGTCCAAGTCTAAATCTGGCCAGACTCCCGAAATCACATTTTCCGGTTCGACATGCGATAAACATTTCGCATCCAAGACTCGGTCAATCATAGACGCCGAGTACCCCAAATTCGGTTGACATTCACGAAAGAGGCGGAAAAGAACACAAGCCTCATAACAAGCGGTAAGCTACATGCAAATGACACCACCTCGCAAGTACACAACATTTGACGGCCGGGTCGATCAACGCAAAGCGTTCGACTCCCAACAACGTCGTCGTATGCCCACTAACACATGCAATTAAGCAGTAAGTATACATCCCCGTTCTGACATTCCAGCCTTACGAACATGGAGGTAGCCAAGGGAATGAGAGTACAAAGCACATAGAAAATTAGTGCTCAAACCGTAACATTTGTAAAAACCGACTCAAAGTGGGACATACCAAAAACCGTCACAAAACATGCGATACAAGCGAATGAAATATCGTATATTCAAAACATTAATAATTAAAGTCATTCCGTAAATTTATACGATAAATGAACCATCGGAAATATTATAAATGAAAACGTAAATGAGAATTACAAAGAAACTCCAGCACGTGCCAGCCGGTCAGGTGGACCGGCTGCCGGCCACCCGAGTGGTACCAAATATCATACAAAAAACCAACATGAAAGAGCAGTGTGTCCCAGCCGGCCAGGTGGATCGGCTGCCGGTCGGCCGGCTGAGATCAAATTCATGCATCAAAATATTACGTAACATACACAATATAATGCCACTGCCCCAGCCGGCTGCCGGTCCGCCGGCTAGGGTCCAATATGCACGAAATCAACAATATTCACCAAGGATCAATATTCAACCATCATCAACTATTATCATAAATCATCAATTCTCATATCAATTCTCAACAAACAACAAGTATCATCATCAACACAATTTCTAAGCTTACTAATCATATTCTAAATACGATTCCTAACATAGAAAACACGTAAAACACGTAAATGATATCGAGTAACCCTTCACCGTTACCTTTTTGCGTCTTTACTCCGCGTCAACGTCCTTTTCAATCAAGAAGTTGTCTTTGTCGGGATCTTGGAGGTCACCACCTACAAATAGATAATAAAAGATGAATATAATTCACCTTTGAGAAAGACGGATAAATTGAAAAGCGAGAAAGATGGTAATTTTATTACCAATACGGATAGAGGAAGATGAGAGGGGAAGAATAAGACCAACTTACGTGAATTTGAGCGAGAATTGAAAGAGATATGACGATTCTAAACTTGGAAGAATATGGAGGTTAGGTTTTGGGGTTTCTTGGTGAGGAAGAAGGAGATGTTGAGTTGTGAGGAAGTTAGGTTTAGGGTGAGTATATGAGGGAGTAAGTGGAAAAAGTCAAGGAAAAGTCAATGACGTCTTAAGACGTGATTCACTTGAAATCTCGCGTAAAATCCAAATACGAACTCGGAAATTCTAAATTCGACACGGGAAATTTAATTCTAAATTAAAACCAAAATTTCGCTGAAAAGTATCCGAAAAATATTTTTACTATAGAAATAGGGTACATTTGCGGGTGTTACAATCACCCCACCTTTTAAAAAGTTTCTCCCTCGAAACTTGAGCGAAAGAAAGATACCTTAATCGAACAAGTTTGGATATTTACTACGCATAGAAGTTTCCGTCTCCCAAGTGTCTTCTTCGACATTGGCACATCTCCACAAGATTTTCACTAAAGGAACCACTTTACTTCTCAACTTCTTATCCTTGCGATCTAGGATGCGGATCGACTTCTCTTCAAAGGACAAATTCGGTTTAAGCTCGGGCATTTCCTTTTGAAAGATATGGCTTGGATCACTAACATACTTTCTCAATTGAGAAACATGGAATACATCATGAACCTTAGCCAAATTCGAGGGCAAATCCAACTTGTAAGCAACGGCACCAATCCTTTTCACAATATCAAAGGGTCCAATGTATTTCGGGCTCAATTTACCCTTAACACCAAACCGTTTAACACCCTTCATTGGAGATACTTTCAAGAACACCTTATCTCCAACCTCAAATTCTAGCGGTCTTCTCTGGATATCGGCATAAGACTTTTGACGGTCTTGAGCGGCTTTCATTCTATCACGAATGACCTTCACATGATCAATAGTCTCAACAAGAACATCGGGGCCTAAGTCACGAACATCACTCAATTGATTCCAACATATAGGACTTCGACACTTCCTTCCATAAAGAGCTTCATAAGGAGCCATCTTGATCGATGCATGATAACTGTTGTTGTAAGAAAACTCCACCAACGGTAGACTCTTTTCCCAACTAGATTAGAAGTCGAGTGCACAAGCCCTAAGCAAGTCTTCTAAAGTCTGAATAGTCTTCTCGGTCTGAGCATCGGTAGCGGCATGAAATGCGGTACTCATCAACAATTTACTACCCATGGCTTCTTGTAAAGCCTTCCAAAATCTCGAACAGAATCTCGGATCTCGCTCGGATATAATCTCCTTGGGAACACCATGGTATCTAACAATCTCATCAACATAGGCTTTCGCTAGACGATCAAAACTCCAAGTTTCTTTTATCGGAATAAATCTAGCACACTTGGTCAAACGATCAACAACAACCCAAACGGCATCTTTACTTCCAACGGTCCTTGGCAAAGCCATAACAAAATCCATAGAAATAGATTATCACTTCCATAGTGGAATATCCAAAGGTTGTAGCAATCCACCGGGCCTCTTGTGTTCAATCTTCACTTGTTGGCAAGTAAGACATCTTCCAACATAAGACACAACATCGCCTTTCAAATTCGGCCACCAAAATTGTAGCTTCAAGTCTTTATACATCTTATCACCACCGGGGTGAATAGAATAAGGGGAAAGGTGACCTTCATCAAGAACTCGCTTTCTCAAATCAAGAGCATTCGGCACAAACAAACGGCCATGGAATCGAAGAACACATTTTTCATCAAATTTGAAATCTTTAGCTTTACCTTCAAGAAGTTTGGCTTAAATAGACTTGTAGGTAAGATCATCAACTTGGCTTTCGCGGATCTCACGGAGAAAAACAGGTTCGGCAGTCATAGCACCAACATAAACAAATCCACGCTCCACGAATTCTAACCTCAACTTTCGAAACTCGGCACAAAGATCATCGGGTAATACCCGCATAGCATTCAATGCATGAGAAGCTTTCCTACTAAGAGCATCGCCAACAACATTTGCCTTCCCTTCATGGTACAATAACTCAAAATCATAATCATTCACCAATTCCAACCATCTTCTTTGCCTCATATTCAACTCTTTTTGAGTAAATATGTACTTAAAACTTTTGTGATCGGTGAATATACGACAATGAACACCAATAAGGTAATGTCTCCACACTTTCAAAGCATGAACAACGGCGGCCAATTCCAAATCATGAGTAGGATAGTTCACTTCATGAACTCTCAACTGCCTCAAAGCATAAGCCACCACTTTCCTACTTTGCATAAGTACACAACCCAAACCCATCTTGGAAGCATCACAATAGACATCAAAGTCTACACCATCTTCAGGAAAAGTCAACACTGTTAGAGCCAGTGTCCTCCACAGTTAGTGCAATAACATAAATAAATCTCTATAGGTTCACAGGGTATACTTTGTATTGTAATCAGTTGATTAACGTTTATCGATAACGGTTGGCTTGCTAGAAAAGTTTGACGTTATTGTCATACAGATGGTGGTGATCAACTGGTCCCTAAAAGTCACACCTAAAGGATGTGATTGAGAGATGTGATTATTTGAGAAAATAATCAGATTGATGCCTTATTAAATGACTAAAAGGTTAGTCGGTGTTTTTGACTAAAAGGTTAGTCAATGTGATGATGATATAATTATTTAATAACGATTAAATAATGTTAGCTAAGACGAATTAACTGTAATTCGTAATTAAATATAAAATGTTATATTTAATTGTATTATATAATGTGAGCATAAACGAATTAAAATGTTAATTCGTAATTAAACATAAACCGTTATATTTAATTAGCAGGATTATAAATATACCGATATTTATAATTGAAGTATATATTATACGATTGTCATAATAATTGTTATGTTAATATATCCACTGCAAAATGTTGTAATGGACCTTATTAATGTATGACAACATATTAGACAAATATAATATGTATAACATTATATTAAATGGAAGCTAATATAACCGAAAAAGAGTCTAAATACACTCTAGGAATTTCGGTCAAAATAGGTAACAAAATAAGAGAAAAATATCCCTTATTTTCTCTTATGGGTGCCGTGAGAATTGGAGTATATGTGGAGAGTTTTACTCATTCTAATACTCTAATACATTCATCATTAATTGACATCACACAAAAAGATACAGACTCTTTTTCTCTCTAATTTTCTAGCAAATACAAGGGCATTTCTCGATCAATCTTGGGTGAGACGATTAGGAGGATATCTGATTTGATATCTGTTCTTAGGCCGAATTTACGAGGACTAAAGGTTATTTTTAATCCCTTTGTTTATTATGCAATTTTGTTTATGACCCGTTAATCATATAAATTGTAATTTCATTATAATCCTGTTAGATTAAAGGGATGTATACGGATATATTCCCACAAGTGGTATCAGAGGTTTAGGGCTATGAAATTATTTTATGTGATTTTCATAAATATTTAATTGTATGATTATTGAGAGAAAAAAATGTAACACCCGGAAATGTACCCTATTTTTCTAGTAGAAATATTTTACGAAATATTTTCAGCAAATTTAAGTTATAATCTATAATTTTATGTTCCGAGTCGAATTTAGAATTTCCGAGTTCGTATTTGGAATTTCCGCGAGATTCCATGAGAATCCCGTCTTAAGGCGTGTTTGACTTTTCTTGACTTTTGAGTCATCTTTGACTTTTCTTGACTTCTGAGTCGTCTTTGACTTTTCTTGACTTTTGAGTCGTCTTTGACTTTTCTTGACTTTGGAGTAGTCTTTGACTTTTCTTGACTTTTGAGTCGTCTTTGACTTTTCGTGACTTTTGAGTCGTCTTTGACATTTCGTGACTTTTGCGTCGTCTTTGACTTTTCTTGACTTTTAAGTCGTCTTTGACTTTTGTTGACTTTCCGACTCACCCTTTACTTATACTCCCTTAACCTAATATTCATTCACACAACACATTCACCTTTCTTCCTCCTTAAGAAATCCCCAAAACTTTCCCTCTTGATTTTCGATCTTTGAATCATCCTAGCGCATTCGTTACTCGATAGAATTCACGTAAGTTCGTCTCATTCCT